>PVJN01025640.1:0-29816 GCA_004026805.1 Lasiurus borealis | reverse complement strand
GCAAGAAATATTCAACGTGATGAATAGCAAGAACCTACAACCAAGAATAATCTATCCAGCAAAGCTAACATTCAGAATTGAAGGGCAGATAAAGAGCTTCACAGATAAGAAAAAGCTAAAGGAGTTCATCAACTCCCAACCAGTGTTATATGAAATGCTGAAGGGTACTCTTTTAGAAGAGGAAGAAGAAAAAGGTAAAGGCCAAAAAATTATGAACAACAAATACATATCTATCAACAAGTGAATCTAAAAATTAAGTGAATTAGAAATTTGATCAAAAGAATAAACTGGTGAATATAGTAGAATTAGAGTCACAGAAAGGGAGTGGACTGATAATTCTCAGGGGGAAAGGGGTGAGGGGTGTACAGGGAGAGACTGGACAAAAATCATACACCTATGGATGAGATCAATGGGAGGGAGCTAAGGACAGAGGGAGGGGTGGGAGCTGGGTGGATGGGTGCTATGGAGGGGAAAAAAAGAGAAACAAATGTAATAAACTGAATAATAAAGATTTAATTTTAAAAAAATGCAAAAAAATCAATAAAATATATTAAAAAAAAAAAACAGAAGCAAAGAAAGAGGACCCAAATAAACAAAATCAGAAATGAAAGAGGAGAAATAACAACAGACTCCATAGATATGGAAAGAATTGTTATAAAATAGTATGAACATCTCTATTCCAACAAACAGGAGAACCTGGAGGAAATCGCATATTCCTAGAAAAATACAATCTTCCAAAACTTAATCAGGATGATTCTAAAAATCTCAATAGGTCAATAACTGTGGAAGAAATTGAGGTAGTCATCAAAAAACTTCCAGCAAACAAAAGCCCAGGGCCAGATGGCTTCACAGGGAACTTTTCCTAAATATTCAAGGAACAACTAAAACCTATCCTCCTCAGACTATTACAAAATATTCAAGACGAAGGAATGATTCCATACTCATTCTATGAAGCCAGCATCACCCTAGTACCAAAGTTAGATAAAGAAAACACAATGAAAGAGAATTACAGGCCAATATCCCTAATGAACATACATGTCAAAATTCTCAGCAAAATTCTAGAAAATTGGATCCAGCAGTAAATCAGAAAGATCATAAACCATGACCAAGTAAGATATATCCCAGGGATGCAAGGATGGTACAATATCCGCAAAACAATAAATGTGATATATCACATAAACAAATTGAGAGATAAAAACCACATCGTCATATCAGTTGATGCAGAAAAAGCATCTGACAAAAACCAACCCTTTCTTGATAAAAACTCTTAACAAGGTGGGAATAGAAGGGTCATTCCTCAGCATAATAAAAGCCATATATCACAAACCTACAGCCAACATCTTAGTCAATGGGCAAAAACTAAAAACATTTCCCCTAAGAACAGGAACAAGGCAGAGATGCCCACTCTCACCACTCCTGTTCAACATAGTACTTGAAGTATTAGTCATTGTAATTAGATAAGAAGAAGAAATAAAAGGCATCTAAATTGGAAAAGAAGGAAGAAAACTGTCCCACAGATGACATGATATTGTACATAAAAAAAACAAAAGACTCCATCAAAAAACTACTAGACTTAATAAATAAATTCAGCAATGTAGCAGAATACAAAATTAATGCAAAGAAACCTATGGCATTTTGATACACAACTAGTGAACTTACAGAAAGGGAAACTAAAATAGCAATCCCATTTACCATCACATTAAAAAATCAAGATAATTAGGAATAAACTTAACTAAGGAGATAAAAGACCTATACATGGAAAACTACAATGCACTTAAAGAAAGCAATAAAGGAAGACATAAACAGATGGAAGAACATACCATGCTCATGGATTGGAGGAATTGACATCATTAAAATGTCCATACTACCCAAAGTAATCTACAGATTCAATGCACTCCCCATCCTAGAAATTCATCTGGAATAATAATAAAAAAAAGTCCCTGAATAGCTGCAGCAATCCTGAGGAAGAAGAACAAAGTAGGTGGGATCTTAATACCAGATTTCAAGCTGTATTACAAAGCCATTGTTCTCAAAACAGCCTGGTACTGGCACATGAATAGACATATAGACCAATGGAATAGAATATAGAACTCAGATATCGACCTAAACCACTATGCTCTATTAATATTTGACAAAGGAGGCATGAACATACAATGGAGTCAAGACTGTCTCTTAAAGAATGGTGTTGAGAAAATTGAACAGATATATGCAAAAAAATGACATAGACCACCAACTTAAACCATACGCAAAAATAAACTCCAAATGGATACAGGACTTAAACATAAAACAGGAAACCATAAAAATGCTAGAGGAATCCATAGGCAGTGAAATCTCAGACATATGCCAAAGCAATTTTTTCACTGATACCACTCCTAAGGCAAGGAAAACTAAAGAGTAGATAAAGAAATGGGATCACATCAAAATAAAAGGCTTTTTCACAGCAAAAGAAAACATCAACAAAACAAGAAAGCCCACTGTATGGGAGAACATATGTGCCAATGTTATCAACGATAAGTTTACAAGGAACTTATAAAACTTAATAAAAGATAAATGATCCAATAAAAAAAAGGGCAACAGACCTAAATAGATACTTTTCAAAAGAAAACAGAAGAAAGAGACAAGAGACTTATGGCCAAGAGACATATGAAAACATGCTCAAAGTCACTAATTATCCAAGAGATGCAAATCAAAATGACAATATGGTACCATCTCACACCTGTCAGAATGGCAATTATCCACAGATCAAGAAAGGACAATTGTTGGCGAGGATGTGGAGATAAAGGAACCCTCGTACACTTCTGGTGGGAATGCAGACTGGTGCAGCCACTGTGAAGAATGGTATGGAGTTTCCTCCAAAAACTAAAAATGGAACTCTCATTTGACCCAGTAATCCCACTGCTAGGAATATATCCCAAGAAACTACAAACACCAATCAGAAAGGATATATGCACCCCTATGTTCATAGCACAATTCACTATAGCTAAGATTTGGAAACAGCCTAAGGGCCCATCAGCAGATGAGTGGATTAGAAAACTATGGTACATCTACACAATGGAATACTACACTGCTATAAAAAGGAAAGAATTCTTACCACTTGCAGCAGCATAGATGGAGTTGGAGAGCATTATGCTAAGTAAAATAAGCCAGTCAATGAAAGAAAAATACCACATGACCTCACTCATTTATGGAAAATAAAGAACAATATAAACTGATGAACTAAAAGATAGATATAGAGGCAGTAAAGCATCAAACAGACTGTCAAATTATAGTGGGAAGGCTGGGGAATATTGGGGAGTAGGGGGAAGAGAGCAACTGAAGGACTTTTATGCAGGCATACATGCACAACCAATGGACACAAGACCATGGGGGGTGGGATGAGGGCATGCGACAGAGGATATGGGATGCTGGGGGAAGGTTAATGGGGGAAAAAAGGAGATATATGTACTACTGTGTGTAATACTTTAAAGAATAAAATGAATTAGCAGAGGATCTAAAAGACATACAGATGACCAACAGATACTTGAAAAGGTGTGCAAAATTACCAATCTTCTGGGAAATGCAAATCAAAACCAGAATGTGATATCACTTCATACCTATTACATAGTTATTATAAAAATTCCAAGAAATAAAAAGCAGTTGGAAGGATGAGAAAAAAAAAAGGAACCCTCATTCAAAATGATGGAATGAAAATTGGTACAGCTGTAACAGAAATCAGTATTGAGATTTCCCAAAAAATTAAAAACAGAACTACCATATGACTCAGCAATCCCACCTCTGGGTATTTATCCAAAGGAAATCAAAACACTAACTTGAAAAGATGTATATTCATTCCAGCATAATTAACAATATCCAAGATATGGAAGCAACCTATGTAGTAAAGACAGAATATGCAAATTGACTGTAACTCTGCAACAAAGATAGTGGCACCCTCAATCAATAAGGAAGGAATATGCAAATTGACACAACAATGAGAGAGGGGGAAAGGTGGCTCTGGCCTGAGCAAAGGCGGAAAGGCAGCTCCATTGGAGCAAAGGTGTTGCCCGCAGCCAGGGGAAGGAAGCCCTATTCTTGTATGAATCTTCGTGCATTGGTCCTCTAGAGGATAAGTAAAACGTGGTATACACATACAATGCAAAATTATTCAGCCATAAAAAATAATGAAATCTTATCATTTGTGACAACATGAGTAGACCTTGAAGCATTATGCTAACTGAAATAAGTCAGACAGAGAAAGATGAATACTATATGATCTCACTTATATGTGGAATCTGAAGAAAAAAATTCATGCAGAGGAAAATTGGTGGTTGCCAGAGGCAGGAAGTGGGGAGTGAATAAAATGAGTGAAGGTGGTCATAGGTACAAACTTCAGTTCTAAAATAAGTAAGTTCTGGAAATATAATGTACGACATGGTGACTATTTATAATAATAAAAGGGTAATATGCTAACTAGACCAGATGAAACCAGGGCTAGAGTGAAGCCTGGGTCCCTGGTGCTTGCTGGTGCCCGGAGGGAAGCTGCCCAGGTCCCAGGTCCCTGTTGACGGCTGGAGGGAAGCCTGGGTCCCAGGTGCCGGAAGGACGTTGGTCCTGGCAGCTGGGGGGAAGAAGGGCTACTCTTGCATGAATTTTTGTGCATCGGGAGTCTAGTAGTTAATAATACTATATAGTATACTTAAAAGTTACTGAGAGAGATGATTTCAAAAATTCTCATCACAAGAAAAAAAGTTGTAATTATGTATGGTAATGGATGGTACTAAACTTATTCTGGTGATCATTTGCAATCTATATAAATATCAAATTATTACTTTGTACACTTGAAACTAATATATGTCTACCTATCCATCCTAAAAAGAATAAAATACTCAGGAATATAGTAAACCAAGGAGGTGAAAGGTTTTATACTAAAAACTACAAGAGTTTGCTGAAACTCAGGAATACACAAATAAATGGAAGGACATCCCCTGTTCATGAGTTGGAAGGTTCAATATTGTTAGGATATCAGCACCACCAAAAGTGATCTAAAAATTCAAAGTAATCCTTATTAAAATCCTAATGACATTTTTGCAGAAGTAGAAAAATCCATTCTATAATTCATATGAAATATCAAGTAATTCTGAATAGTCACACAATCTTGAAAAAGAACAAAGCTGGAGATCTCACATTTCCTGATTTCAAAACTTACTACAAAGCTATGATAATCAAAACTGTGTGTTACTGCAGTAAACAAAGACATATAGATCAGTGGAAGAGAATAGAAAACCTAGAACTTAATCCTCATATAGATGGTCCACTGATTTTCAGTAAGCTTGCCAAAACCAGTCTTTTCAACAAATGGCGCTGGGAAAACTGGATATCCATATGCAAAGGGAAGAAGTTGGACTTTATCTTAAATCACATACAAATATGAACTCAAACTGGATCAAAGAACTAAATGTCAAAGCTAACCCTATAAATCTCAGAAGAAAATGTAAAGATAAAGTTTCATAACACTGCATTTGACAAAAAATTTCTGGGATATAACACCAGATGCACAAGTAACAAATAAAAGAATAAATAAGTTGGACTACATCCAAATTTAAAAACTTTTATGCATCAAAGGACACTATCAGAGCAAAAGAGCAAGTCTCAGAGTGGGACAAAATATTTGCAAATCATATATCTAATAAGTCCTGCATCTCAACAACAAAAAACAGGATTTAAAAATGTGAAAAGGATTTAAATAGACATTTCTCCAAAGAAGATATACAAATGGGCAATAAGCCATAATAAAGATATTCAACCTCATTAATCATTAGGTGGGAGATAACAAAAATATGTATATTGGTCTCTGCCCCCAGTTCCTGGTACAGAGATCCTAAAACACTTGTAATTTCCTTAGTGATAAAAAACACTAGGACCATCTCTTGTTCTGATATTTGGTCTTTGACCACATCATTGACACAGGGTTCCTAAAACCTTTGTAAGTTCCTAACTGACAAGAGCATTAGGAGCACTTTTTGTTGTACTGAGGCAACTCTGGATGCACTCTTGGCTGGGAGCTAGTCACTAGAATGACCAAGCCATGATTAGAAGCTTGGAATTTTCAGCCCAAACCCCCATCCTCTGGAAATAAAGTTAATGATTAATGATGCCTACCTGATAAAGCCTCCATAACTGTCCCAAAAGTAGGGGGTTCAAAGAACTTTCAGGTGTGTGAACTCATCCACCTATCAAGAGGGTCCCCAACTCCATGGGGACAGAAGTACTTGCAGTCAGGACCCTCCTGACCTCACCTTATGTATGTCTTCATTCGGGTGTTTATCTGTATCCTTCATCATATCCTATATAAAAAAGAGTTAATATGCAAGTTGACCCTCACTCCGTAATGCCACAAGATGGCAGCATGCACAGCAGAGGCTGGGTTCCCATAACACAAGAAGGTTTCGCCCACAGTGGAGGTGGGGGTTCTTGTAATGAGCCGTAACAAGCTATCAGCACGAACCTGAGGCTGCATGGTACCAGGCTGGGGGAACTCAGGCTGTGTCCCCGTCCAGCGGGTCTCACCTGGCAGAACTTGATGAGGGCCCTGAGGCTGTGCCCCTCACCTGGCAGAGCTTGATGAGGGGCCTGAGGCTGTGCCCCCGGCCTTGTGCCAGGCCAGGGGACCTGAGGCTGCAACCCCCCTGCCCAGCGGGGCTTGACAGGGGTGGTGGCGGCTGGGTCTGGATCTTGTGTGATTTTGATATAGCAATTCCACGTCTTGGTATATACCTAAAAGAACTGAAAGCAGGGGCTCAAATCAATATTTTTACAACCATGTTCATAGCAGCATTATTCACAATAGCCAAAGTGTAGGAACAACTTCAGTGTCCCTCAATGGGTGAATAAACAAAATGTGGTATATATCTACAATGGTATATTTATTATTCAAACTTAAAAAGGAAGACAATTCTGACACATGCTACAACAGGATGAACCTTGAAGACATTATGCTAAAGTGAAATAAACCAGTCACAAGAGGAAAAATAGTGTTATGATTCCACTTATATGAGGTATCTATAGTAGCCAAGTTCATAACAGAAAATAGAATGGTGAATGCCAGGGGATGGGTATAGGTAGGGGAAATGGGGAATTAGTACTTAATACGTATGGAATTTCAGTTTGAAAAAATAAAAAATTCTGGAGATGGATAGTGGTGATAATTGCACAATGTGAATATAATTAATTGCTATATTATACACCTAAAAGTATTAAAATGGTCAATTTTATTTTATGGATATTTTACTAGAATAAAAAAAGTACCATACTAAAGCTATCTCCCAGGAATTGTGAGAGTCCAGTAAGATCTATATAGAAAAGCTTTGTAATCTATTTGGCCCTTCACAAATATTAGCTTTTTAATCATTGTCATCCTGTTTACCCCAATCTGATATAATTATTTTCATTCTCTATCCAGCCCAGCAGCACATTTTTGGAGTTTAACTGCTATCCAGTGATATCTACCTTTATTTTTTGCTAAACCCTAGATTGCACATGCCAAAGTAATAGCTTCCCAGAGTTCTGGTTCTGAAACAGAACATGCACCCAAATAGACAAAAATTTTAGACAGACAAGCCTGGTGGGTTCTAAGGAAAAGAATCAGACTTCCTTTCCTTACTCAATTTTCCCCAATTATTGGCTTGGAAGCAGTCCTCATCAGCAACAAGAGGTCACCATGCCATTACCAAGATCAAGAGAAATCTTCCTCTAATTAAGTTGACCACTTAAGTCCTTGCCCTGCTCCCAAGCAACATATCTCTTATGGCAACCTTTGAGCTGGTGAAGAATCCTGAACCTTCTGGGAAAGGAATAGAGGAAATGTATTCACTGAGTATGAATTGAGAAGAAAAGTAGTTAGGTAAGAAATAAAAAAATGAAAATACTAAAATCGAAAACCAGAATGACCAGTTTTGATGGATTGGACAACTCTCTGTAAAGTAGCTTCAGAGCTGAACCTTAAATATTACCAGAAAGTACAGATATTGCTATAGTACTAGTGTGATAACACAGTACTATAAAACTTAGGAATGTTGTTTCTTTTTGGAAAGCAAGACAATTGTTTCATCCAGATACTGACCAGGATCTCTGTAAACATTCAGGTGTTCTCTGGGGGCCCCAAGTTTCCTTAGGTGCTGATCACTATTTCTCCTGACACTGGTAATGTTACAGTGCCTTCTGGGATCTTTTTCATGCAATATCTGTCCAGGAGTTGCTGCCTTTCCATCCCCTGGAGGATTAATGAGGGATTTCATCCCATTGATCCTTTGAGGAGTTTTAAATGTGGGTCAAGAATAAAGTAGTACTGACTCCAATCTTAGAAGTCTGACATTCTATGGCCAGGAGAAAGATCCTAAGTCTCTGTGCCCTCACACCCTTGAATGTCTTTGCTTCCTTTGATTTTACATTATCTAAGATTCTTAGCATCATCAACACAATTGGATACAAACTCAGAACTTATCCACAAAACTTTTTGCCTATGATCCACAAATCTTGACTGGGGATTCCCAAATTCTTTGATTCCCCACTATGTGCCCTTTCTCTTCTGCTTATAGGTCCCAAATAACACCTATCACATATATTTAGTCCCATCTGTGTAGAAGTGCACCTTTCCTAGTGTTCCCCCTACCTCTTCATTGTGCACCTACATCAATGTGTTAACTGAGGCTCAGTCATAACACAAAAGTGTCATCCCATCTTGTCTTCATTTTGCTATAATTGGGAGATTAAAGAAATGTGTCACTCTGGAAGTGTCCCAGTAAATGTAAAAAGACTCTCCTGGACAGCAGACACTGAGGTCATTAGCACATGGCCTATAAGTGAAACTCTATAAAAAGGCAAGTTTAGAAAATATGCCTTGCACCCATCTCCATAACAGTAGAGTAGGGATGATTGATAAAGTGATAGAACCAACAGTCTATCACAGAGTAACTGCAATGGAACAATCCCTGGCGAGGTGCCTCAACCTATTCCTGGGTGGTTCATTATTGAGTCATTGATCCACCATCACGAGGTCATATACTCTTAAGTTCTTTTCCCTCAAAATGGTAATAAGATATGTTAAGCCATCCACATTTTCTCCGTAAGAATGGGAGGCAGTAAGCATTCGGTCTCCGGAGTCAAAGCAACTTTAGTTCATGTTATGCCTTAACTGCTTGTTGTGTACCACCAGTTAATGTTTCCTGTTCTCATGCTTTTAGCCATTCCGCCCATCACCACCATACACACATGGAGACCAAGGGCTAGACAAGAGTAAACAGGGATCTGTTCTCCCTTTACCTCTCCAGCTATGTGTTAAGGCTCTGACGTTGAATGCCCATTATTCTCTCTTTCTTCGAGGCTGCCTCCACTTTCCCTTCCTCCGTACACTCACAGTTTTTATAAGACAATCTTTTGCATGCCCTGGGGCGGGACCAATCACCTCCCTCTCCTAAGAGGGCTTAATTAAAACCAAAGTGCCACCCTTGTTAGGAAATGACTTCCCTGTTACCTTGGTAACGCCGCTGCTGCAATCTTTATTGTGGTCAACAATTACTTGTATTAGCCTACGAAAAGAATGAATAAAGATTCTATTCTCCCAGAAACGCCGGAATTGGCTCAAAAGGGAATTATTCTCAGTCTGCAGCCCAGACCAATAGGTTACGCTATGGAAGACGTAAGGCACGCCTCCCGTGACTCAATAACGCCAGGGGAGGTGCCCTGCGTCAGTCCGGCTCAGGCGTTTCCGGTTCACGCGCTGGACGGAAGCGTGATGGTAGTTAGGCTCACGCGCAGTACGGGAGTGTGCCCGGGCAACCGGAAGCCACGGGAAGAGAGAGATGGCGGGTTTGAATGTGAGAGACCCTGCGGTAGATCGTTCTCTACGTTCGGTGTTTGGTAAGAGGAATTAGGTGTTGCCAAGCATCGAGGAGGGACAGAAAGAGGCAGGGAGCAGCGAGGAATGCCCCCTGCACCTCTTGAATCGCTTTGGGAACTTGTGATAGGTCAGGAGTACAGCTCGACCTGCCTTTCTTGTGGGGCGGCCAAGTTGATGGACTCGTGGGTAAAATGATGTTCCCCTTCTCCCGAGGTTTAACATCCTTTCCACGATGTGGTTAAGGAAGTTAAACTAGCGTTCAGCTTCTATGCGTTTCTCCTTTCATTGGTTTTCTAGCTTCATTATATTCTAGAAGCGAGAGCACTTAGCAATTTTCACATACTACTTTTAATCTCCTATTTTAGAACATATTGTGCTGAGGTTATAGATACTTGAGTACGCTTCCCAACCTCTTATAAGGACTTTCATTCTGTGCTTAAAGCCCCTTACATTTTTACTTCGTCGATAGTGGTAGAGGCCACCTGGCGTCTTAAGGTGAATAGTAAATAAATGAATGTATAAACGAGGAAGACCTCCTCAAATAAATCTTAAGGATGATCTAAGTAATCTGCCGAAATAAGTTGTTTTTAAGTAATGTGTGGTGATTTTAAAGCACTGTTTGGAAGGGCCATGGCAAAACAGTACAGAATAATTTTAAACATCTTCCACTACATCCATGGTCATATTTCTTTGTGGTGTGTATGTAAATATGGACATATGAGTCGGTTTTAAAAGTTACAGTATAGATTCTTTTAGTAGTTATTGACAAGACTTGCAGACCTTCAGGTAAATACCAGTGCCTAAGTATTTTCACCAAAGATAAGGAAAATCTAACTCTTGTCTAATCATTGTGTGAACTGACATTTAGGCTTGTCTACACCTTTTGTATTGACTCTCAGTGGTTTATTTCTCTTGCAATTAAGATCAGCAAAAATTGTAATTCTGTGTAAGAGAATACCATGGAACTGGGATTGGAGGAGCACTGTAATTTGAGCCAGTTGTTCCATTTTCCATGATAAAAGAAAATACTGTTTATTTTCTTACTAAAGATCTAAGTTACAAACTCAGAATTTTAATGTTATCTATTTTCTTCCTTAGTGGGAAACATTCCATATGAAGCTACTGAAGAGCAATTAAAAGACATCTTTTCTGAGGTTGGACCTGTTGTTAGTTTCAGGTATGATTCTCTTTTTCTATTTGGTAGGAGTTTCTTAAAAATTACCACAGATTTTGCCCTTAGACATAATGGCAAGGTTTACTGATGATTTTGTACACTCATTCTTTTTTTTTGTTTGTAACAGCTTTATTGAGATATAATTCACACACCATACAATTCACATTCATTTTTATTAAAAGATACATTTTTGGGAATGCAGGCAGCATTCAAAGTTTATGCCATTTTCAAGTATGCCCAGGGTTTACTCTCTCCTGAGCCCCTTCTATGTTTCCTATGCACATATGTTTAGCTTTAGCATCAGCCAGATATGTGTAACTGGTTTGAGTTTACTCCAGAATCTGCTATACATACACACAGTCAAGCAAAAAATGTGCCTTCTCTAACAATGACTACAACCTCAAGCTAGTGGAGTTGTAAGCATTCCCTACCCAACCACCCCTGTGATTGTCAATTCTACTGACAACACTGCTGGGTGTGGACTTTTTGTACCACACCAAATTGAGCAAGCCCCCTCACTATTGATCCTTTTGACCTGTTGTATCTTGTCAACTGAGATAAGAGAGGGATTGATTTTTAAAAATGCTTATGAATGTAAATTATAATTTTAAAATAAATTTTTTCATTGTTTAAAACATAATTTCAGTGAGGCAGTCAGGCTGATAGTTATTTGTCTTATAATTCACCAAATTTGAATTTGGCAATGTTTGCAGGATCCCTGTGTGTATTGTAACATTTATGCTTGATACTTGGTTCTGCTTTTCAGGTTGGTATATGATAGGGAGACAGGAAAGCCAAAGGGTTATGGCTTCTGTGAATACCAAGACCAAGAGACAGCACTTAGTGCCATGAGAAACTTGAATGGGCGTGAATTCAGTGGAAGAGCACTTCGAGTGGATAATGCTGCCAGTGAAAAGAACAAAGAAGAACTGAAGAGTGAGTATAAACCCAAGTTAGTAAAAATGTAACAATGAAGATTTTCCATTTATGGTATGTTTTAGTATCTGCTTAAATGGTTATCCACACAGTTGCTTCTTTTTTTTAAAATATATTTTTATTGATTTCAGAGAGGAAGAAAGCGGTAGAGAGAGAGAGAATCAATGATGAGAGAGAATCATTGATCAGCTGCCTCTTGATAGCCCCCTCTGGGGATCAAGCCTGCAATCTGGGCATGTGCCCTTGGCCAGAATTGAACCTGGGACCCTTCAGTCCACAGGTTGATGTTCTATCCATTGAGTCAAACCGGCCAGGGCCATACAGCTTCTTTACTTGACCTACCTGAGGTACCTGCACTGGGGAAGTGTATATCTTTGAGAAACAAGGTAACATTGACTTTAAAAATTCTTCAGTTGCTAAGGGAGTTAATTCCATTTGTGTTGAATTCAGGCTCACCAAGTGATTAGTAGTACTAAATATATCCTTGGTGTTTGCCACGCCAGTAACTATGTTGCCAGATCTGTAGATGGTGGAGACACTAAAGGATGCTTATGTTTTTTTTATGAGGTGGTAGATCCATTTTGAAATTAGCATCTTGAAATTCCATTTTGAAATTAGCATCTTTTTCTGTTTAAACCTTTTGCTTCAGAAATTACTTGTTAAAGGAAATGGATATGCTTAATCCCTAATTTAGGTTAACATTGTCCACCTATACGACCTTAGTCCCAGCTTTACTCTAAGAGCAGAAAATACACTCTGTCACTTTCTTCCAAAGAAATAAAAAACTAGCAAACCATTTCTTTCTCAGCTCCAGAGAATTTAAAGTTATCATCGGATCCTTATAAGCCCTGGAAAGTAGATATTTGAAACAATTTAGCTCTTTATTTTGCCTCTTTAACTTTATTGTACTTTCTTCCTGATCAGGCCTTGGCACTGGTGCCCCTGTCATTGAGTCACCTTATGGAGAGACCATCAGTCCTGAGGATGCTCCTGAGTCCATTAGCAAAGCAGTTGCCAGTCTTCCACCAGAGCAGATGTTTGAGCTGATGAAACAGATGAAGGTGGGAGGAGGCATTAAATTATGAATAAATCTAATCACATCAAATTTTCAAGAGTTATTGATGAAGTGAATGGAAATGATTCCCTGAGCTCAAGAAGAAGGTTTATCTGTTGACCACCATTACTTGAACCTTTACTATTCCATATGTGCACAGTATATATTACATTTTGTGCAAAGAGCTTTCCATTTTTGTACACAAACCACACCAACATAATCCTATAGATAATAGGTGTAGATATTAAAATATGAAATTTTTCCTAAATGATTATATTATGGTATTTGAAATGCCTCGTCCTTCTCTTGCCTGCTGTGACAGAATTTTGTATGCTATGCAAAAATCATTGCATTTCTCTGATGTGAATAGTTCTAAGTCACTATTGATTTCTAAGCAATAAGTATTCAACCTGATGATTCTGTCTATCTTCTCAGCTTTGTGTCCAGAATAGTCCCCAGGAAGCACGGAACATGTTGCTCCAAAATCCTCAACTGGCTTATGCTTTGCTACAAGCACAGGTAGTGATGAGAATTGTGGATCCAGAGATTGCCCTGGTGAGTGCTACTGGTTCTTTTATGGAAATACTGAGGTAAACCTTCAGTAGGGGTAGGAACTACTTGATTGCTTTGTTAAACAGACAGCTCATAGATTTGTCTTTTTACTTTTTAGAAAATTCTGCACCGCCAGACAAATATCCCAACACTGATGTCAGGCAATCCTCAGCCAGTTCACAGTGCTGGACCTCCCTCAGGAGCTGGTGTGCCAATGAATCAACAGAATCCTCAGGCCCCTGGGGCCCAGCCTATGGTATGGCTTTACTCTTTAACATTTCTTTATCTGTCTTAGAATGTCATTTTCTTTTTAGGAAAATATATTGAAAGAAGAATGGACAAGAGCCAGAGATGATAATTTCAATTTCCCAGACATAAAGGCAGTTTCCAGGTTGTAGACTATGTGGCATCTGAATGAATATAGGTTTTATGCCAAGTTTGTCAACAAAGAAGTCCTTCCTATATGCCCTTTTTATAAGCTAATTTTGTGTGTCTATGCATGTGTAGCACTGTGGTGGGCACTTTGTTATTTTATATACATTGTATAATTTAATACTTTATTTAATACAGTGATTGTATGAGGTGACACTCTTATTATCTCCACTCTTACCAATAAAAAAGTAAAAACTTAGCTTTTTAAGTATTACACAAAACCCTGAAGCTATAGAAAATCAGTCCATTTGAAAACTGAAAAATTTCTTTATGGAGAAAAAGAAATAAACACCAAAGACAGATGACAAATTGGGAAAATTATTTGCCATACATGTGGACAACAGGGTTATTATTTAAGAGCCCTTAATCATCTTGAACCATGTTTATTGCCACACTGTAATAGTGAACAATTAAAAACATCCTAAATGTATGTCAGTGAAAGAATGAAGAAAATATGCTATACTCTACAGCAGTTAAATAAACTACATTTGTCACAATGAATGACTTTCAAAAACATAATTCTATATATAATAGTTAAGATGAACTAGTATACATGGTATCAATACAGATAGTTTAAAAACATAATACCATACAGAAGTAGAAATAAGTGAATGTGGAAGCATTACCAAAATATGGGATATATTTGTCTGCATATATCCCAAATATATGTTGAGTGAGTTATAAAGACTATATTCAGTATATAATGACTTACATAAAATTTCAGAACACCAATAAGAATTCTTAAGTGGCTGTCTAAGAAAGGGATACAAGCTGCAGTTAAGGAAGACCATATGGGAGATTTCAGTTGGGCATATAATTTTCTAAGCTGTGTGGTTAATTGTTTTCCATATAATTTATATATATGGAATTTTTCATGATATGCAAAAAAGACCTAAAATTAGTAATAAAATTACCAATGACTCAGTAGAAAAGTTTGCAATGGACATAAACAGGTTACAAAAGTAGAAATACAAATATGTATTAAATGCTAGTGGCCCGGTGCACAAAATTCATGCACGTTAAAAAAAATATTAGAGGAAATATTTCAATATTGCTATTTGCTCTTTCTCTGTAATAGAAGTGTCCAGTCCACCCCACCCGCATTTGGCAACACCAAGACCCAGCTGGCCCCACCCCTGTCAAGCTCCACCAGGTTGGGGGCATGGCCTCAGATCCCCCAGGGCAGGGTACATGGCCTCAGGTCCCACTGATCGGGCGTTATAGTATCACAGTGTGATGATCATTTGCATATTAGTCTCTTATGATACTTGTGCTCAGTGCATGAAATTTGTGCACATTAAAAGGGGATAATTAGAGGAAATAATTTAATATTGCTGTTTGCCCTTTTTCTATAATAGAAGTGTCAGAGATGAAAGAAAATTAGTAAAATGTATATGAAAACCTCTTGTCAGAGTCTGGGACACATCATGGGACCCAGAGTCAAGTCCCTGCCCACTCACATGCATCTTAAAAATCACATGAGACCCAGACCCAGCCGACCCCCCCCCCCCTTATTGGGCTAGATCCCGACCTGGCCAGTCCCACCCTTGTCAAGCCCCACTCGGCAGGGGGCATAGCCTCAGGTTCCCTGGTATGGTGCCAGGACAGGAGGGGTGTGGCTTGAGGTCCCCCAGTCCGGACCAGGGCAGAAGTTGTGCCTTGAGGTTCCCCGTCAAGCCTCGCCAGGTGGGAAACATGGCCTGAGATCCCCTGTCAAGCCCCGCTGGGTGGGGTCATGGCTGGAGGTCCTCCATCAAGCCCTGCCAGGCAGGGGTGAGGATAGCCTCAAGTCCCCTGTCAAGCCCTGCTGGGTGGGGGCATGGCCCAAGTTGCCCGACCCAGTACTGGGGGTGCACCTTGAGGTCCCCCATCTGGTTGGGAGCATAGCCTGAGGTCCCCTAGTCCAACACCAGGACAGGAAGTGCACATTAAGGTCCCCTGTCAATCCCCACTGGGCGGGGGATGTGGCCTCAGGTCCCCTGGCCTGGCACTGGGGTGGGGGGTATGGTCTGAGGTCCCGGAGCCTGACACCAGGGTGGGGGGCGCGGCCTGAGGTCCCCTGTCAAGCCCTGCAGGGTGAGGGGTGTGGCCTGAGGTACCCTGTCAAGCCCCACAGGGTGGGGAAGGGCATAGCCTCAGGTCCCTGATGATTGCTCTTTAAGGCTCCTTATGGGAACTTGGCCTCAGCTTGGGTGCAGCCATCTTTGCAATGGAGTGATGGTCAATTAGCAGATTCTCTCTTTATTATATAGTATGTGAAAGTGTTCAACCTCACAAAAAGATAAATGTAAATAGAAAGTACAAAAATCTAACATATTTTACCTATCAGATTGGCAAAGGCAAACCACTTAGGTAGATCATACAAAGGTTTAAGGTGGAAGTCGGCAAACATCTGTAAATAGCCCAATAGTAAATATTTTTGGCTTTGCAGGCCATAGAATCTTTCCTAACTACTCAACTCTGCCATTGGAGTGTGAAATCAGCTACAGACAATACGTAAACAAATGTTTGTGGTTGTGTTCCAATAAAACTATTTATGAAATGAAGCAGTAAGCCATATTTGGCTCATGGGCCATAGTTTGCTAACCTCTGCTGTAATTAAACATTTTTTTTCAGAAATATAATGAAATTAATTAAGATCCAGAGAGGTTAACTGGTCCAAAAGTAGCATAATTATAAGTGGCATAACCTGTTTTAATACAGTGTTCTGTTTGAGAGTTTTGTTTGTGTTCTCTGACAGTATATGTGATTCTTAAAAATATAAGTTAGTTTTTTTACTCTTTCTTTATTAAGCTCTTTCTATTCTAAGGGACTGCTTTCTTTGGGGAATATATAGATGAAAACAATCCCTTTCCCTCCAGAATCTGTAATGTAGCATTAAAAAAATTAACATTCCCCCCAAACCAGAATTACATCTCAGGACAGAGGTGAGAAAAATTGGTCAGATTCTTAAAATTTCATCTTAAAAATGCGGACTACCCGCAGTTTCTTTATAAAAATATCTTAGTCTCCTCTTGTTCTCCTTGGCATTTTTTTTAATTCTTAATGCTAGGCCCCAGTTATGAAGTCAACAATAGGTGTTACATGTAGCCTCACCACACAAATAAGACTTGTCAGTTTTAGCTTTTAGAATATGGTCCATCTTAACTGTGTTATAACCAGGCTTTTCATGTGTATTGCATCTTCTGTTCATAGTTTGCATGATACATACTATACAAAAAGGGTATTTGGTAGAATATTTGGGTTGTCAGCTTGAAGAGTTCTTTAAGGTCATAGACTTTGTGTGTTTATTATCCACTGAGATGTCTACATACTCTGATTTTTCTCCTGGTCAGGGTGGCATGCATGTTAATGGTGCACCTCCTTTGATGCAAGCTTCTATGCAGGCTGGAGTTCCAGCACCAGGACAAATACCAACTGCTGTAACAGGACCTGGCCCTGGTGCCTTAGCTCCCGGCGGTATGTTGCATTTAGAATCTTCACCATTTTGGTATTTTGCTAAAGTTTTTTATTGCGAATGAAATAGATCTTGATATAAAATTAATATACAACTAGGAAATATGTATCGAAGGTGGAAGAAATAATTGATTTCTTATATACAAATCCTATGTGTTTGATTATGAGAGCAGGAAAAGGGGCAATAAAGTGGAACAGTACAGTAAAACTTCCAAATTAATGGAAGGAAAATTGGAATGAATGAAAACTAGAGCAAACCAACTAATACAGAGAAAAATAAAATGATATTGTGAAGTAAGTAATAGTAAAAGTAGAGTAAGGGGGAAGGAATAAAATCTTGTATAGTCATTATTCTACTAAATGGGAATGGATTGAATTCTT
Source organism: Lasiurus borealis (assembly GCA_004026805.1). Classification (NCBI taxonomy): domain Eukaryota; kingdom Metazoa; phylum Chordata; class Mammalia; order Chiroptera; family Vespertilionidae; genus Lasiurus; species Lasiurus borealis. The sequence goes on along the minus strand of PVJN01025640.1, from coordinate 11,960 downwards.
CCATTAGAAATCAGAGACTGTTAGATTAGGGCAGTGGTCGGCAAACTCATTAGTCAACAGAGCTGCAGTTTGCCGACCACTAGATTAGGATAAAAACATATGGGGAAAAAAGAGACACAGAATACATGGACATATTTCTTCTTACTTAACAGACATAAGATTCCATTTCATTAAATATAATCAGACCAGGCCATGGCTGGGTAGCTCAGTTGGTGAGAGCATCCTCCTGATACAGGTTGTGCATTCCATCTCTGGCAGGACACATACCAGAATAAGATAATGAATGCATAGGTAAATGGAACAGCAAATTGATGTTTCTCAGTCTGTCTATCTTCTTCTTCCTCTCTTTCTAAAATTAATAAAGAGAATCAGACTAAAGAACAAAATAATTTTAAAAACTTCATTCGTTCATTAAAAGTCTATACATATGTGTATAGGAATTAATAGAGTATTGTTGTTCCACTTGTAGTTTTTCATCATTCAATAATTGTAACTAAATGTATGCATGAAATAGAGATTTCCCATATGAAAAACTTGTATGAACACATAATGTATATCAATACTAAAAGTTTTTTAAAGCAGTCTTATTTATATAATCTGGGTTAGATTGACTGTATGGAGGATAATTTGAATCGAAATTGTTCTGTTTTGTACAAAGACAAGTGGACAAAGAATAGAAGAAGGGATTTTTTAAAAAATTTCAACAACCCACAGTTTTCATTTATCCTATAATGTTAAAGTTAAATTTAAATTATCTTTCAGTGAAAAAAAAATAGGTGTTTTATTTTATATATTTATGAATTGTAGGTACATAATTTACCTTAAAATAGTTGTAATATGGTCCTACTACACCTGACAAGTATGCAAGCGATGACATATGCAACTCATTACATGAGTTGAAAATCATCCAAATACCCTGAGCCAAGTATGATGACTGTGATGTCACAGCAATGTCAAATTGCTATAAAGATTTCTAAATGACTGCCCTTCATTTCTGTACTCACTGTATATTGTCCTGAACTGTTAACACAGAATGTGGATCGGCATTGTCCATGGACCACACTTTGAGTAGCATTTTGTTAGTGGACAAAAAATAAGTAAGGATGTTAAGGAATAAAACAGGAATCAATAAGCTTGATATAATATATAGAGGGTGCCTTATATCTTTGACTGGAGAATGCACACAACCCCCATCCTCAAATGACCATGGCGCAGTAAAGAAAAAAACTTGGCCATGTACTTAGCCATAAAATAAAAGTTAATTTTAAAATACAGAGATTTTACAGGCTGTGTTCTCTGATTATGAACTAATAAAACTAGGAGTAAGTAAATAAATTGTGACTAAAATAACTTTTACTGAACATACTCTAGACAATACTTGAATTAAAGAAAAAAGTAGAAATTTACAAATTATCTAAAAGACAACAAAAAGAAATACACTTCATATAAAAAACTATGGGAAATAATAAAAGTGGTACTTAAAGGAAATGAATATCCTTAAATACTTATATTATTAAAGAATAAATGAATCCTAAGTTCTAGTTTTAAAGAATTAGAAAAATAATTTTTACAAAAAGTATAAAGAAAAGGGAATTAATATAAAAGTTGATGTTAAGAGTAAATGAATTTTCAAGCGATATTTTTGGTGAGAGTATAGCATTTATACTTGTGAACTTAATGAAACTTAAAACTCTATTAAAATTTGGGATACCCTTACAGAGCTCTTTGACAGTTCATGAGAAGAGAGAATAACCTACTAGGAAAGTAGGCAAAGAAAATGACTAGGCACTTCATAGAAGAGCAAATCCAAATGGCAGTAAGAACAAATTCATTTGTAGTCAGGGGATTGCAAATTACATAGCAGGATTTTGCTTTACTTAAACCCATCCAACCAGCAAAAGTTTCAAAGAGAGATGACAGTCTTGATGGGGAATGTGGTATCATTAATTACATTGCTGTCAGAAATGTGAAGTTTTTCCACCTTTTAAGAAAGTCTTACATTAAAGATTCATATACACTTTGACCCACCAATTCCACTTCTGGGAAGCAAGTGCATACAATAAAAATGCTGTTAACTGATAACTTATAACATGAGAAATGATGCCCATAATTCTTTCTGCCACCACTTTCTTCAGATAGTTATCTTTGTATCATTTTGGTGAGTGGTCTGAATAAATCATAAAATGTTAGGGCTGTTACACAGCTCTGAAATAATTTTTTTAATTTAATAAATCTTTATTATTGAGGTTATTGCAATTGTTCCTCTTTTTTTCCCCCATAGCTCCCTTCCACCTGGCTCCCACCCCTCCCTCTGCCATTACCTCTCCTCTTACATAGATGTATGATTTTTGTCCAGTCTCTCCCTGCACCCCACCTCACTTCTTTCCTCCTGAGAATTATCAGTCCACTCCCTTTCTGTGCCCCTAGTTCTATTATATTCATCAGTTTATTCTGTTCATCAAAATTTTTAATTCACTTGATTTTTAGATTCACTTCTTGATAGATATGTATTTGTTGTACATAATTTTTACGTTTACCATTTTCTTCTTCTTCCTCTTCTTAAAGAATACCTTTCAGCATTTCATGTAATACTGGTTTGGTGTTGATGAACTCTTAGTTTTTTTCTTATCTGTGAAGCTCTTTATCTGCCCTTCAATTCTGAGTGATAGCTTTGCTGGGTACAGTAATCTTGGTTGTAGATTCTTGTTATTCATCACTTTGAATATTTCTTGCCACTCCCATCTGACCTGCATAGTTTCTGCTGAGAGATCAGCTGACAATCATATGTGTGCTCCCTTGTAGGTAATTAACTGTTTTTGTCTTGCTATGTTTAATATTCTCTCTTTGTCTTTTGCTCTTGGCATTTTAATTATGATGTTTCTTGGTGTGGTCCTCTTTGGATTCCTTTTGTTTGGAGTTCTGTATGCTTCCTAGATTTGTAAGTCTATTTCTTTCACCAGGTGTGGGAAATTTTCAGTCATTATTTCTTCAAATAAGTCTTCTGTATCTTGCTCTCTCTCTCTTCTTCTGTAACCCCCATAATTCAGATGTTGGTATGCTTGAGGTTGTCCCAGAAGCTCCTTACACTATCTTCATATTTTTGGATTCTTTTTGCTTTTTGCTTTTCCAGTTCAGAATTTTCTGCTTCTTTGTATTTCAAATCTTTGACTTGATTTTTGTGTTCCTCTAGTCTGCTGTTAGGTCTCTGTATAATATTTTGTATTTCAGTCAGTGTATGTTTAATTTCCAGTTGGTCCTTTTTTCATCTCCTCTTGGGTCTCGCTAAATTTATCCAACTTTTCTAGGAAATTCTTGAAAAACCTTATAACCGTGGTTTTGAACTCTATATCCAGTTGTTTGTTTTCCTCCATTTCTTTCGTTTGTGATCTGTTCCTTTGTCTCTGCATTTTTGCTGCTTCCCTGAGTTGGTAGAGTAGCTTTGTGTGGTAGGTGTCCTATAGGGCCCAGTGGCTCTGCCTCCCCAGTCACCTGAGGTGGACACTCTTGGTGTACTCCTTTGTGGACTGTGTGTACAGCCTTGTTGTAGCTAAGTCTTGATTGTTGTTGGTATCACTGGGGGGAATTGACCTCCAAGCCAATTGGTTGTGATGATCAGCTGTGTCTATGCAAGGAGAACTTCTGTGCTGGAATCAGCCTTACAATATAAGACTTACAAAATTGGAAAAGCCTCTGTGTTGGCTTGGATGGGGTGGAGTCTCAGGGCTGAGTAGATAGCCTTGGTTTCCCATTACCCTGCCCTATGCGGCCCCTGGGTGTCAGTGTCCCTTGGTAATCACTGTAGCCCTGTCTGCACATACTCATGCTTGTATGCCTCCAGACCTCTGTCTTTCTCAGCTCCCCTAGGTTTCTGTGAGCTCCCAGGACCCATATGAGTCTGGGTTGCTAGGGTTTCACCCAAAACTGGGTTTCAGTGCATTCAGAACTGGGGTTCAGTGCAATCGAAAGTTCCTGTCTCCCTTCCCCTAAAGTCAGCCAGGCAACTTGCCGCCCATCTTCTCCACGCATGTGTCTCCGTTCCTCAGCTTTTTGCAGCTCCTCTGAGTCTCTGTGAGCCCCTTTCTTATAGAATTTCCACTGAGCCAGCTTTCCTGTGGTTCTGGATCATATCCCTTCTGTCTTTTAACTGTAGTTTTGAAATTGTTGTGCGAGGCAGCAGTTTAGGTATTCACCTATGCCGCCATCTTGGTTTCTCCATTTCTGAAATAAATTTGACCTGTGATTCTCAAACTTAGTTTGAAGTAGAATCCCAAAAGAGCTTATTAAAACACAAATCGCTGGTCCCCATCCCCAAATTTATCAGATCTGAGGTAGGGCCTTGAATATTCATTTGCAGTTCTGACAAGTCCCTGGTGATGTTGATCCTACTTGTCTAAGTACTCTATTCTAAGAAGCACATTGGTTTAGGCCAGCTCCTTCACATTACATAATTTCATCATATAACTTCTTTAAAATCACACTTAGTAGCAGGGCTTGGCTTATCACCAGTTCAAGTTTTTTTTATCCATGGCTCTTTGATGCCTGGTATGTTAAATGGAATAAGAGCATGTGAAGTGTACCTGATATTTTAGGTAAGTACTAATGACTGCAAATAGTTCAGCTTGTCTATTTTCTCCACTTGCAGCATATGTTGTTCTTTTGAGGAAAAGAGAAGAATTTCTATGTGGAAAGGGCCACACAATGACTTGTGGTAGATGATTATTTTTTGTATAGCAGTGACCATACTATTAATCATACTGGTTAGAATAGACCAGTGGTTCTCAATTCTATTAGTCCTTTTGGCCCCCCTTCCTAATAGATACATTGCAGTAACTCTTTGGTATCCTGAAATGAAATGCAAAGATCATAAAACCTACCTAACATCATTTCAAAAAAAGAAAAATCAATATAATGTCCTAACCATACATAAAGGATAAGTTAAAATATACTAATTTATGACAAACCTAGAGACCCTGTGCACGTGCACAGGGGAGGAGGGGTGACCCTCAGCCCTACCTGCACCCTCTCCAATCTGGGACACCTCGAGGGATGTCTGACCACCTGTTAAGGCCCGATCCCAGAAGGATTGAGCCTAAACAGGCAATTGGACATCCCTCTCCCAATCCAGGACTGTGGGCTCCCAACTGCTTGCCTGCCTGCCTTCCTGATTGCCCTTAACCACTTCTGCCTGCCAGCTTAATCACCCCCTAACTACTCCCCTGCCATCCTGATTGATGCCTAACTGCTGCCCTGCCAGCCTGATTGCCCCTAACTGCCTTTCCCTGCAGGCCTGCCCCCCTAACTCCCCTCCCCTGCAGGCCTGGTTCCCCCCCCCCCAACTTTCCTTTCCTGCAGCCCCGATTGCCCCCAACTTCCCTCCTTTGTCAGCCTGGTCACCCCTCACTGCCCTCCTGCAGGTTTGATCACTCCCCACTGCCCTCCTTTACAGACCTTGTTCCTCCCAACTGTCTTCTGCTGGCCATCTTGTGGTGGCCACTTTGTGTCCACATGGGCCAGCCATCTTTGACCACATGGGGCAGCCATCTTGTGTGTTGGAGTAATGGTCAATTTGCATATTGCTCTTTTATTAGATAGGATATTTTTAATATGCAATTATTCAGACAAAACTATACTAGAAATGAAAAGGTAGTAGTCAGCTGAGACCGGTTTGGCCCAGTGGATAGAGCGTCGGCCTGCAGACTGAAAGGTCCCAGGTTCAATTCCGGTCAGGGGCATGTACCTTGCTTGCGGGCACATCTCCAGTGTGGGGCGTGCAGGAGGCAGCTGATCAATGTCTCTCTCTCATCGATGTTTCTGACTTTCTATCCCTCTCCCTTCCTCTCTGAGAAAAATCAATAAAATATATATATATTTTTAAAAAAGGTAGTAGTCAAATGCTTGCACCTATATCATGAATGTAAAAGCTACAGATGTAGACAATACAGGTATTTATTTCTGATAATTCAAATACCACAAGTACTGTGTACACCAGTGATATGATTTTCTGAAATGGAGAAACTCTTTATAAAGTTTTCTTTATTTGTTTGTCTCTCATTATCACCCAAGAATATGTTTTTATTCACTTTAGAGAGTGAGAGAAAAGTCATTGATGTGAGAGAGAAATATTGATGGGTTGCCTCCCATACGCACTGACCGGGAATCAATCCTGAAATCCTTCAGTGCATAGGACTATGCTCCAACCACATCAGCCACCAGGCCAGCACTCTTGGTAAAGTTCTTAACAAAACAAAATACAGTACCCATAATTTACTCAGTAACTTCATTTCTAAATTTCTGGAAGACATAACACAAACATGTAAACAGGGCAAAAGACCTTTTTGTTTACAAATAAAACAGACTTGGGTTTTGAGTTCCAATGACCATAAACAGATTTTCATTTGTGTGAATGTTCGAGACATTTGACAGTTTTGCAAGACAGGGTAAATCTTTTGTTGGTTTTGACTTGTTAATTTTCACCTAAGGATATTTTTTCTATTGATTTTTTTAGAAAGAGTTAGAAGGAGGGAGGGATGGAAAAACATCAATGTGAGAGAGACACATTGATTGGTTGCGTCTTGCACATGCATGGCAGAGTAAATCTTTTTTTTTAAATATTTTTTATTGATTTCCAAAAGGAAGGGAAAGGGAGAGAGATAACCATTTATTGGCTGCCTGCTGAATGCCTCCTAGAGATTTAATTCACTTTTCTGTCACTGAAGCTTATCAAATTCCCATCTTATATATAACTGCATTTTTTGGTGGTAGTTATCTCCCTTTGGAGGTTTCTGTCTCTGAGGCAGAAAAAGGATGTTGTTAACTTAGCCACCATGCTAATTGTTTCCCCACTGTTCTAATTTGTGTTTTCTTTCTTGCCCTTTATTGTCTAGGAGGGATGCCGGCCCAGGTAGGAATGCCAGGAAGTGGACCAGTGCCCATGGAACGAGCACAGGGTAAGTAGGTAGTAATATCTGATTAATGTGGACTAGACTTGGAAATGTTCTATATCTGCACTAAGATGGCAGTGTGGCAGCCATCACCCAAATATACTTTAACGTATTTGAATGTTAAAGTAATTTAAATTAAGTTAAATTGAAATTATGTAAAATCTAAAATTCAGTTCCATATTACAACTGCTCAGTGGCCATATGGGGCTGGTGGATACACTACTGGATATTACAGATATAGATAATTTCTAACATTGCAGAAAATTCAATTTGAAACTTCTGGTCTGTACTTTCCATCTAGTGATTCAGAACCCAGCTCTAAAAGAATTGATGATGAAGCAAAGAATTCTTTGTTGCCATTTAATTCATATCACCTTTTCCTGATAGTCTATAATGATTCTACTGACATGTTCGCTCTTCCTCTATGGATATCTGTTGATTGAGTAAGGAATTTTAATAATGAGCATGTAATGTGTGGCTGAGTATGTAGAAAACTAAATTGAACCCCAGAGAATAATGGGAGGGGACCAAAGGACTATGAAATCTACCTGATGGCAGTAACACTGGATACCACAGCAGTAGCACTACAGAATCTCCACATTAATTCTCTATATTACTAGAGTTTGAAGAAAAAGAAAATGCAATGGTTCAGTTAAAAACAATATTAGGAGGAGAGATAGTGAGAAAACAGAGGGAGCTAACAATAAAATTGAGTGCATACTACAGTCAGGCACTTTAAATTTCATAAACAACCTTGTTAGTTAGGGAGCAGCACTTCCGTTCTCAGGTAAAGAGATGGAAGCTCAGAGTTTTGAATTACTTACTGAAGGGGACATGGTAAGTAAATACCGATATCAGAGTCACATGGACTACTTGGGGCACTCATTTTCTCTTCCAGCTGGTAATGACAGAGCTAAGATTCTGAAGTTTCTGATTCTAGAATCATCTTTTTGTCAATCCACACCACCTCTGTTAACTTGCAAAGTATTTTCTTTGGACAGGCATTGAGAAACTTAAGTTATTTCTTCTTAGCATATGGCCTATAAGCAAAACCTATCTTTAAGCAAAATATTAAGAAATAGGACTATATACTTACTCCTTGTATATATAACTGGGGTTATTTACTGAAGTGACAACTAGTAAACTTGTCAGATTGTTGATAATAGGACAAGCTCTTGACTAAATACTTCATCTCAGCATCCCATGCTTTTGGGCAGTTGTCCCACACCCCTCAGCTAATCAGTAGATTATATATAAGCCTTAAGTATTTTGTAATAGGATTTCATTCATACTTTTACCTCCCCCAAGCCATAATTCAAGCTATAGCTTTTTAATATATACTTCCACAAGACATCTTCCTTCTTGCTATAGTTATCTTCATTTTTCTGTTCAAAAGTTAACAAAGGGAAATGTCTCGAGTTTTGAAGGCATCTCAAGGCTATCTTCATGAAGAGACAAAGTGAGATGAGTTTCCTTTCATGGTTTTCCTCCAGTACCCAGCAGAGGAAGCAAGAATCTTTCCATTTATACATAGTTTGTCTTTCTTTTCCTGTTTCTTTGGCACATTTATAATGGTGAAAGGAGACAATGAGATGTTTAAGAAGATACTTCCCTTTGCTTTCTTCCCCCTTTGTTTAGTGTTAGTACTTTTGTCATCTCATTAGTCTTTGTTTGCTGTTGTCATAGTGTTTGTCTATAATCAAAGACATGCAGTGACAGTATTTCTTGAGGAATGATATTCTCTTTCATTGTCTAAAGTTCATTTACTATATTTCCTCACTTGGTACTTCTGTTATGGCCCTCTACAGAATAAATCTTATCTTCCACATTCAATATAAGTTATTTTATGTTTTACTTATGAAATATATTTCTGCTCTTTACCTAAATAGAAATTCAGAACCATCCTTTTTATATTTTCTTTTCTAATGCTATCATAAGGAGATTTAGGGGGAATCATAGTAGCAGAGGTGAAAATGGAAAGTCGCTGGTTATTTCTGCCCCAATAAAATCAGTGTCCCACAGGTATTGGCTTTGGAAGCAATCTGATCAAAGCAGAACCAAAGATGCTAACATAGGTTAGGAAGATTTTATAGTATAGCCTAGGCAAACTAATGAACTCTTGACTTTTTAACTTACACATATAAATCTCCAGTGTCTGTATGTGTATGTCTCTGCATGCATGTGAAAGCTATTTTAAGTGTCTGCTCTTTCTCCTTTTCAACTTACTGCTTACCTAGGATCCCTACAGCACTCGCCCGTAGGACCCGCCGGGCCTGCATCAATTGAGCGAGTTCAAGGTACCCATTGTATCTGTGGGTTTCCTTTTGCTTGTATTTCAGGGTGGGACATTGAGAGGACAAGGCCTGCTTGGCAGTCATCCTCATATTCAGGACCCGAAAGGGTAGTGTTTTGGGTTTTTGTTTTTAAATTTTTTTCCTGTTGGGGCCACAAGCCTAAGATTGACCTCTTCACACAGGGCAGAGAACATGGATGATATGGGCATCTGTCCGAGGCTGTACTCCCTCCCTACTGGTGTCAGGAGGCTTGGATGGAATAGCAGTCTGTAAGGAGACAGCAGGTTCTTGCAGAGCCATGGCAGTGTTCACATATTCCGAGACCCTACCTCTTTTTTGTGACTCTGGTCCTTGAACTAAGGTTGATTATAAGGACAACTGGGAGTACACGTTTCTTCAGGTTGCAGTGCTAGTCCTTGGCAGGTTGCTTCCCAGTTTGCTCTTTATATAATTCCATCCATACCTCTGACATGGCACAGATTCTGCCTACACCCTGCTTCTGTTCTTGAACTGCAAGAGGAGTCTGCTTTGGTGAGGTTTCACCTGCTCTAAGGTGTCTAAATTATGTTGTCAGTGGTATATAGAGTCATTTCTTGTTTCCTTGTGTCCTTCACAGCAGTAACTCCCCATTTGTTTCCCTGTCAGTGCCGATGCAAGACCCCAGAGCAGCTATGCAGCGTGGGCCCTTGCCTGCCAACGTCCCAACTCCTCGAGGTCTGTTAGGAGATGCTCCAAATGACCCACGTGGGGGCACTTTACTTTCTGTAACTGGAGAGGTAGAGCCTAGGTAAGCAATGACACAGAAGGAAAAGCTTAGAGGAATTAGAAGTTTCCCTTATTTTGAGAATAAAGTCTTTCCATACCACTTGTGCCTGTTGGCTGCTGTTCAAGACTAAGCACTTCATCTTGGACAGAACTATGTACTTGAGTATGTCATTTTGAACTAACCATGGCTACTCCCATCTTCAGAAATTAGAAATTCTAGCATACATACCCAGACCGAAAAAAACTTATATTGCTTCTTAGTAGTAGTAATATTAATAATGGTAATAATAATCATACTAAAATAATTTATATTAATGGGGATTATGCCTCTGACTCTGCTCTGAGTACTTTATTTGGATCATCTCATTAAATCCACACAAGCCTGTGAGATTGATATTAGTCCCATTTTACAAATGAAGAAACCAAGGCATAGAAAAAAGTAAATGGGCCCAAGATCATGTAGCTAATAAGTGATAGAGCCTAGATTTGAACCCATATGATAACAGTGTTTTTAAGCACTATACTTCATACTCATTATATATAATGGATATCCATTTGAAGTCCTTCTTAGATATGACTACCCTGACCAAATATGAAATTCTAGAATATGTTGATTTATATCTCTAACTTCTCTTCAACTTGTTTGGTGGTGTTATTTTAGCATTCATAGACTGGTGTTTATATCAGTTCTTTGTCTGATTTTTATTTACTGATCTTCTGGTTGATACTTTTGTCTTATGTTTGGGTTCTATTTTAAAATATAATAATTTTTCTATCTGTAGAAGTTACCTGGGACCACCTCATCAGGGTCCACCCATGCACCATGTCCCTGGCCATGACAACCGTGGCCCGCCCCCACATGAGATGAGGGGAGGGCCATTAGCCGAGCCCAGACCTCTAATGGCAGAGCCAAGAGGACCCATGCTAGATCAGAGGGGTCCACCCTTGGATGGCAGAGGTAAGAGCAGACCACACCACAACATTGACTGGTAGTTGTGGGTTGATGATAAACCCAGCTGTCTTAGACTCTAATCTTGGATAAAGTATGCTGGGGTGATAAGATTGGCAGACATTTTTAAGTTTTATCTACAAATCTGAGAAATTGGGGAGGAGAAAGTAGTCTCCTATAGTTGAGTGGGAAATGTGGCTAGAGGAATTGATTTCTGTTTTTCTTAGGTTGTTGGTTCTTGTAGTAAAATTAAATAGCTACATAGTGGTTTCCTTGGACCTTACTTTATAGGTGGAAGAGATCCTCGAGCCATGGATGCACGGGGGATGGAGGCACGAGCCATGGAGGCAAGAGGATTAGATGCCAGAGGATTGGAGGCTCGTGCAATGGAAGCACGTGCGATGGAGGCCCGTGCGATGGAGGCCCGTGCAATGGAAGTCAGAGGGATGGAGGCCAGAAGCATGGATCCAAGGGGCCCGGTGCCTGGCCCTAGAGGCCCTATACCTACTGGAATCCAGGGTCCAAATCCAATTAACATTGGGGCAGTTGGCCCCCAAGGATCCAGGCAGGTATGTGTGACACATTCACTTCTGGCTTCTATGTGAAATCTTGATCTATTCTGGAAATGATCATTGAGTGTGATTATTACTGCTTTATTTGATTTGGGCTATTTCTCAGCTTGTTAGAAAGGGAAGATTAGAATCTCCCTTCCTGTAGTTTCTCTGTCCCTTAGGATAGTGATTTCTGATTAATAGGATTATAGTACAAAAGAGCAACCTTGTATCACAATTTCAGGAGCTTTTTCATTCAGAGCAGAGATAAAGAGTATATCTGGGACCTGACCAAGTAGCTCAGTTGATTAGAACATTGTCTCAATACGCCAAGGTTGAGGGTTTACTCTCCAGTCAGGGCACATACAAGAATAAACCAATAAATGTATAATAAGTGGAACAACAAATCTACCTCTCTCTCCTTCTTTCCTTCTCTCTCCCTCTTCCTCTCTCTCTTTTT
>PVJN01025639.1:0-29576 GCA_004026805.1 Lasiurus borealis | reverse complement strand
AGAGATGAGACCCGCACCGTAAAAGGATGCTATTTAAGTTGCAAGTGCACTGAGTGCGTTCCGAATGGATCCAGCAACTGTCAATATTACCATGCAATTTCAGCTCATTCATTGTTCAAAAAGAAAAATAACGACATGAGCAGTTTGAATATGGATGGGTTCCTTCGCCTAGGCTCCTGCGTGCCTTCAAAAAGAAGAGGAAATCAAGTGTCTGTTTGTGTATCATTTTAAATGTAGGAGTCTTAGTGTCTTCATATCTACAATTTTTCCTGATACCCTTCTTTTAATTTTTTTTAAGTTAATGAAATGGACAGTTAGGTAAATAAACTGTTCCATATGTTTATTATATAAGACCTTGGAAGTCTACGCAAATTTACCAAATCTAAGGGACCTGGAATTATATATCTCGGCAGCAGCCTGAAAATGTGGGTATTTGAATGTGTAATGTCATAGCCATCTAGAGACCATGGTAACTAGAACCTCTATTAATAATTCTTTCTTGTCACGCATTCTGAGCAAGACTGATTCTGTGATCATTCAATGAATGGATAATTGAGAACTATGATTAATTGGTGATAATCATAATTAAATATATTTAATCAATGGGTACTTAAAATAACTAAAAAATCTTCCATTTGATTTCAATGCGGGTAAATATTTACTGTGTCTACATATTCTAGATTGTATTCCGAGTCCTCTATTAGTGACTTGATAAATATATAGACTCAATAGAATCCTACTCTATGGATTCTACTTTGCAGGAAGGGAAATACTCCTTTATGACCCGTGTTGTGTGAACCAGGGGAAAAATATCAACACCCTTTCTGTCCTCTGTTCTGCTGCTCTTATCAAATGAGTTATTCCAGACATGGGGAGTCCACGTTATTCACCTGAGTTCATGTTACCCCCAATTAGTATGGCTCAAAAACCTACAAATAAAGCATACTAACGAAACCAAATTATGTCCTGAGAAGTTTTGCTTAGAGCATCTAGATCTGTATTTCTATTGATCCCTTTGTAGAAAATTTATTTTCCGGATACTTCAGGCTGTTTTATTTCTCCCTCCTTTTTTATTTTTCAACAAAAATAGAAAAAACAGTTGTAAGCATGGCCCCTTTTTATTTTCCATTCCTTACACTATTGTTACAAACTGAGACGATAGACTGAGCTGGCAGGAATAATGAGCAGCACAGGCCCCAGAGTCACAGCGCACACCGGCATCCATCCCAGCGTGCGCTATAGAGGCTCTTCGGCCAGTGTGAAAACTAAGGAGACGGGAACCTGAGGAACCGCTAGCACCTAAAGACCGCTCCCCACGTGCAGTGTCAGCAAAGGTAACCTTCTTCTGTGGCAAGAAGAACGCTAGAGAGGGTAGACCTCATGTATGAACTTGAAACACAACCTGTCCTGGTTATGTGGTATATACTGCAAGGCTCTAAAGGCTCATTCAGAAGTAGAATGCCATGCATATTTAATAATATTTGCCACGTTTACGCCAGACATTTGGCGAACCACACTGCTAGTTTGTGGTCTATATCTTTACGTCCTGGAATTCTTTTTTTTTTAATATATTTTATTGATTTTCCACAGAGAGAAAGGGAGAGGAATGGAGAGCTAGAAACATTGATGAGGGAGAAACATTGATCAGCTGCCTCCTGCACGTCTCCTACTGGGGATGAGTCTGCAACCAAGGCACATGCCCCTGACCGGAATCGAACCTGGGACCTCTCAGTCCACAGGCCAATGCTCTATCCACTGAGCCAAACCAGTTTCAGCTGCCCTGGAATTCTTGCTACGGATTTGTCAGTCCTCTGAAACGCACTAGGCTACCTATTCCTATCAGACACAATTTCCCATGGCTGTGGAGTTTTGAGTCACATACTGACTCACATATCCTGTCTCATTAAGGTATTTTGGCGGTGCCCAGTCTACTGTGCGAATGCTGAGTGTTCACCAGATCCAAGTTGAGCCAATTGAGATCTAGCCTTGGGTCACAGAGAGCCAATCAGTGTTTGGGACTGGAGTTCAAAGGTGAGTGAGAAAACTGGAGATTCTGTTGCTCAGAAGAACATTGAGCCACAGTTCTGAGTTAGACAAAAGGAGGAACGAGCTAACGGTAGCTCATGAACTCCAGAAGCGTTCTCTTTTGGACCACGCAGTTTTGTTTATGGCCCAGTCAGCTTTCATCATGGTATAGAGTCCAGTGGTTTTCAACCTTTCTAATGCTATGACCTTTAACACAGCGGTTCTCAACCTGTGGGTCGCGACCCCTATGGGGGTCAAATGACTCTTTCACAGGGGTCGCCTGAGACTATTGGAAAACACCTATTTCCCATTATCTTAGGAATCAACACACCGCTCCTCAGTATAGCAAAATGTAGCAATGTAGTTTACTGTTGTTATATGAAGACTGTTGCCCATGCTACACCATGATTCCAGACAAAATTTCATTTATTTGTAAATAGAAATAAGTATTTCACAATATATAATTACATATTGTTTTTGTGATTAATCCCTATGCTTTAATGATTTTCAATTTGTAACAATGAAAATATGTCCTGCATATCAGATATTTACATTACAGTTCATAACAGTAGCAAAATTATCTGTATATTTACTAGTGTTGAGGAATCGTAATGTAAATATTTGTGTTTTCCGATGGTCTTAGGATCTACAGCAGCAATCATGACAGGTTAGAACCGCTAGCAGGGTCGCCTAAGACCATCGGAAAACACATATTTATTAGTCAACAGAGTGGCAAACCACTGACCTAGAACATCATAGAACCATTGGAGCTTTGACTATAATGTATAACCATCTCTGGCTGGAGTTAGCAGTGCTTTAATTAGAGTTTGTACTCGAATTAAATAGTGTGTACTCTATTACTCCTCTGCTTCTATGTGAGTTCCATACCCCCACCACACACACACACACACACACACACACACACACACACTTACTGTGCCACTGATGTACATTGGTGCCTCTTTTGCACTTGAGAGGTCTTATGAAAATAAAGCCATCGTAGGACTTTCTGAAATGCAAGGGACAAGGAAAATATAAGAAGGATGAGTGGCAGAAGCAGGAGGAAGAAGACAGTGATGCAATGTAGTCATTGTTGACTCTAAAATGGAAACAGAGATAAGGGGACTCCGAGACACAGCTTTTCCCTCCATTGCAAATTTCATGAGGCCTGCTGGTCCTGAACGGGTTCCACACAGCTCCTCATTCACAGCATCCTTACTTCTCTTCTCAGATTATTAGAGTATTAATCCTTCATGGCCACACTCAACTGTCAATGCTGCTGGGAAGCATCCCATAATCTCCAAAGCCTAAATTAATCATTCTTTCATTTGCACTGTTTCAGCATTACTCCCGTGATTTATTAAAGTTTAATTTCACCCTACCATAATTTGTTACGGATATGACAGTGCTCTCCCCACTATAAAGTCCCATTAAGATTGTGATTGTTGCCGAAACCGGTTTGGCTCAGTGGGTAGAGCATCGGTCTGCGGACTGAAAGGTCCCAGGTTTGATTCTGGTCAAGGGCATGTACCTTGGTTGCGGGCACATCCCCAGTAGGGGCGTGCAAGAGACAGCTGAAAGATGTCTCTCTCTTTCATCGATGTTTCTTTCTCTCTATCCCACACCTTTCCTCTCTATAAGAAATCAATAAAATATATTTTTAAAAAAAGATTGTGATTGTTTCTGGTGTATATTTTGTGTATATTCAATGTCCTTTACATGATAAGATAAAAATAAAGGTTATTATGGACGGCAACCATCATGCTCGATTTTAAAAGTACATCTTGAAACTTCATACAGCTATCCTATGAGAAGTTTCTAATTCCTATTTTGTAGATGAAAAAAAAAAAAAAAACCACAACAGAACTTGAAAGAACCCATACACCTAGTTAGTGGTGGAACTAAGATTCAAATAAAAATTCTTCTGTTGTCGATGCCTAATAAGTCCTGAAATAAATGTTGAGGGTCTATCCAAGATGAAAGGCTGACCTTGGATTACAAATTTCTGTTTAGATTAACACACGATGAACTGAGTCATACTTTTATTGATGGCTGTTCAAAGGACTTTGATAGTCTGTAATCTTTCCTCTCCAACAGCTTGCGAAATCTTTTCTGTAAACACTTCAAAGGGAGGAAGGTCATCTTAGCTCATAAACAATTCTCTGCATACCCACCGGAAAGAAAGGTCAAGTTAAACAAACAAACAAAAAAGCCATGACCTAGACATTGTGTTGTGTCTCTATGAGGTCCTATGTGCCAAGTGCCCATTGAAGAAGAAAAAAAGTGAAGGCGTTAAGTGTCCATCAGTGTCCATTCAGGTTCCATTAAGTTATTTAAGCGTGATAATTCAAGTTCTGGAGATTTAACATCCTCCATTTTAATGGTGTCAGAAAAAAAAATAGTTTTACTAGCCCTAGCCAGTTCTGCTCAGTGGATCGAGCATCAGACTGTGTACTCAACGGTCATGGGTTCAAATCTAGTCAAAGGCACATACCTTGGTTGTAGACTCGACCCCTGGCCCTGGTCAGGGTACTTGCAGGAGGCAACCAATCAGTGTGTCTCACACCTCACATCCATGTTTCTCTCTCTCTCTGTCTCTCCCTTTCCTTCGACTCTCTCTAAAAATCAATGACAACATATACTTGGGTGAGGATTAAAAATAGATATTGTGCCTTCTTGTTTTAAGTCCTTTGTTCAGATGGTTTTCCACTGCTAAACAAAATTTTTACCCTTTCAGGGAGGGGAGGGCACAATGGGAAGATATGTATACATGTAATACATTAATAAAAAATTAAAAAAGAAAAAAAATACCCTTCCAAATGCTATTCATACTTTTGCTTCTCCAAGGCCCAGCCTCAACCCTATGTCCTTTGTGTAGACCAAAATGTCTCATGCCATCTTTCAATTTCTGTATCATTATATTTCCTTCTCTCTTCCAAACTGAAATGGAACTCATACCGTCCAAACGAATACACTGAGACTGGAACTGACATTAATATTCCTTTTCATCATCACAGATATCTGATGCTGAAATGAAGACTCAAAGAGGTGACACAATCATTCAAAACACATGTATGTTCAGGGCGAAGATTGAGATTTGACTTCAGACCTGACTTAAAATGCTCTTCATTTTAATTTTGCCATCCTGTTGCCTTGCCTGTGAATTAGAACTCTCTACAATAGATGTCTATGTCTAACTGCAGCAGATATTGCAAAGCCCTCTGCACGGCTGATCCTAGATAAAAGCAAAGTAGGTTGGTTTTATCCATTGAGTAAAGCAGCCTCGTACATAGTTCTCATCTAAATATTAAAGCTGACTCTCATCACATGTTGTGAGCAATTCACTGGAGTTACTAACTTTGCCTGAAATAAAGCAGGATACCTTCCCCAAACAAAATCCATATTTAAATATTTTAAGCTATTGAATAATTCAGGTACTTTATTACTTCCACATGGCCAGCCCTTAAGATCCAATTATTCCAAATTAGTGAAGTTGCTTTGACAAGTGACCAGTGAGCAGAGTCATTCATGACCGTGCTGAGAGCCCTCCAAATCCCACCAGTGCAAACTTGGGCAGGAGAAACGCCAGTCCTTCACGCGCCCTTGAAATCGCACACTGATTTGTGCAGGAGGCAAAGACTCTCCTAAGAATGCATAGCTGACTCTGAGGTAGCACAGAAGTCTTAGAATCCCGCGGCCTCTTGAAAAAACTGAGATGCATGAGCCATGTGGGGCTTTGGCAAGTCCCTGAGGGTGCTGAGCCCAGCGGGGAGGTGGCCGCGCCATTCCAGAAGATGAGGAACACGGGGCCCAGGCGAGCTTGGCACTGCCTGACAAATGGGAAGTGGTGAATGCCAGCACCTGGGTCACCCTTAGGTTCTTCAGAAATGTGGTTGTCACTGAAACCAGTTTGGCTCAGTGAATAGAGCGTCACTCTGCAGACTGAAAGGTCCCAGGCTCGATTCCAATCTAGGGCATGTACATTGGTTGCGGGCACATTCCCCAGGAGGGGGCATGCAGGAGGCGGCTGATCGATGTCTCTCTCTCATCGATGTTTCTAACTTTCTATCCCTCTCCCTTCCTCTCTGAGAAAAATCAATAAAATATATTTAAAAAAAGAAAGAAAGAAATATGGTTGTCCACAATCCAAAGAGTACTGCTTGGAACGGGATGGACCTGGAGAGCATTACGCTAAGTGAAATAAGCCAGTCAGCGAAAGATAAATACGACATGATCTCACTCATTTGTGGATAATAAAGAACATTATAAACTGATGAACAAAAAGATAGATAAGAAGTAGTAAAGCACCAAACAGACTGTCAAATTACAGTGGGAAGGTTAGGGAGAGGGGTAGATAAGAGATCAACCAAAGGACTTGTATGCATGCATATAAGCATAATCAATGGGCACAACACACTGGGAGGTTAGGATATGCCTGGGAATGGCGGGGGGAGCAATGGGAAGATATGTACACATGTAACACATTAATAAAAAAAATAAAAAAAGAATACTGCTTAGGTTTACCATGAACACTCACACATGCCCACACAATCACATACAGAAAACCTAGCCCTCGCTCTTTCCCCCTCTATTTTCCTTCCTTTCTCTCTCTCTCTTCCAAGTTACATGAAAAAGCAAGCCGGGAGCATGCACAATTTCTGCAAACAAACAAGGACAACATTTTCAAGAGAAACCTTAATTAGTATTCATTGAAAAATGGACTAAATCAAAAGAAGAAAAAACTAATCTCATCTAGTAAATTTTCAGGGATATTGAAAAAGAAAAAAAAAATATCTAAAGGCACAGAATATAGTGCCTGGCACAGCGCAGGATATCCACTAACTATTCAATAAAGAATTTTTTTTATTTGTCATAAAAAAATAAGGAAACCTTACCTTTTGGGACACCATAGATGGACCTGGAGAGTATTATGCTAAGTAAAATAAGCCAGTCAGAGAAAGACAAATACCATATGATTTCACTTCTATGTGGAATCTAATGAACAAAGTAAACTAATAAAAAAAAAATAGAAACAGACTCATAGACACAGAGAACACACTGACAGTGGTCAAAAGGGAAGAGGACTGGAGGATGAAAAAGATAAAAGGATTAAGCAAAAAAAAAAAAAAAGACAAAAAACACAAATCCTCATAAACACAGACAAAAGTATGTTGATCACTAGAGGAAAAGGAGGGTGAGGATGGTAGGAGAGGGGACAGGGGAAGGAGATGGTAGATGGAAGGAGACCTGCCTTGAGGTGGTGAATTCACAATCTATAGTAATAGACAGATGATATATTATAGATTTTGCACTGGAATCTATATCAACCAATGTCACCCCAATGAATTCAATAAAAAATAAAGTACTTCTGTTAGATTTTTTTAAGGGAACAAATGGTTGATGGTATGGTATTGATGAGGTTTAGTGTGGAGTTTTGTAACTGTTTATGTTCTACAGGTGACCATCTAACATGCCAGTTTGTATGTGGTTGTGTGGTCATGTATGGTATTTCTCTTTCTCTGCCTGGCTTATTTTACTTAGCAATAGTATTTGTCTGCTATTGTGTTTTCTTCCTTTGAACACTGAGTTTGTTGTTCAGATTCTATATTATAAAATATATCATGAATAAAAGCTTTTTAAAATATATATATTTTATTGATTTTTTTTTTTTTTTACAGAGAGGAAGGGAGAGTGATAGAGAGTCAGAAACATCTATGAGAGAGACATAGATCAGCTGCCCCCTGCACGCCCCCCCTACTGGGGATGTGCCTGCAACCAAGATGCATGCCCTTAACCAGAATGGAACCTGGGACCCTTGATTCCATAGGCTGATGCTCTATCCACTGAGTCAAAGCAGTTTAGATTAACTTTTTTTTTTTTAAGAGCGAGAGAGGAAAGGAGAGAAATAGAGAGGTAGAAACATCACCCATCCATTGGCCACCTCCTGCATTCCCTCTACTGTGGATGGAGCCTACAACCTGGGCATGTGTCCTAACCAGGAATTGAACCAGTGACCTCTCAGTTCATGGGTCGAGCTAAAAAAGAAAAGACTAATAAACAGAAAAACCTGAATTCCAAAGACAAAGTTGTAGATTCAACAATAACCAGATCCTCTATCTTCCTAAATCTTAGACAGATGCTATGTTCCACTTGAGCTCTGAAGAGAGTGCCAGCAAGTTGGCACTCTTCTTTCTGAAGGAGGGTGACATAGTACAAGTTTCAACTCCATGTGATCTATAACTTACAAAATGGGTTAAATAGACTACTTATTATTATCTGTTTCAACCACGCCCAGGGGACTCTGGGCAATTTAGGTTTGATAGGGTGGTTTCCTGAAACTTTCAAGGCCTGACTGGATCCTAACCTCATCATGCCAGATGACTGCTAGAGCTCCAGCCCTCACATCCTATTTCAACCATCATAATGAAAGAAGGAAAATAAACCAACACGAACAAAACCACATAATGACAAAGAGAGGCCACGTATATCCTAGACCAGACTCAGAAAACCCATGACTCTTCCATTTTGTCTGATTAAGGAGAACTCACTTACTGAGACAAATCTAGATGAGAAATGGAGTCTTTGTTCATAATTAGCCTGCAGTCAGCCCAAAATTTGGATTTTTATGTTATAATTTTTTAAAATGTTAAAACATCTTGAATTAGCCAAATAGCTGCCAGGGCAATAACTAGCGCAGCATATAATAATGCATTTTGGAGGTTCCATGGCACCTAGACAATTCCTTATCATGTATTTCCCTTGGTTTTCCCTGAGTGAGAAAGATGAAGTCAGATCTAAGCAGTGGAGTTGGGTTTGGCAGGAAGCGTGCCGTCTATCAGTCATGTCCATCCCAGAGGAAAGCACGTGAGGTGAAGCAGTATCCCTGCCTCCGGCCAAGAATGGAAATGCCAGCTAGCAAACCTGTGCTGTCTGTGTCTTTTCTTCTTTGTCCACAAACCAAGCATTTGTATCCCTATTTTTATGCCTAGAGGTAATGCATGTTTAGCGCATGTTACCCAATAACAGCTTAGTCAACAAGATCTAAAGTAAAAAAAAAAAAAAAAAAGTAATTGTTAAATGACTTATAGACTCATCTGCAACCATAAGAACACACAACAACCATTTTTGGAAACTCTCCACCCCTGATACACATGCATCCTTAATTTCCTGAATGTCATAACTCCTTAGTTGCCAAGAATAGAAACGAACATTATTCAGGGAGATTACAGTCTCTTCTTCTCTCTAAGAAAGCAACTACACCTTTATAGCTTCTACCCAGAAAATAAGAGGTGATAGTAACTGTAAAATACACTCCAGTTTGCGGGGTTCTGGACTTGCCTCTAACTTCTTCTTCCCTGTGGACGAGTGAGATAAATTCTCTAAGGCTTGTTTTCTCATCTCTAAAATCGAGAGGGCGATCGCTTTCCTTTGGGTCCTTTCAGCAATCACATCCCATGGACACACGAATTTCCGTTGTCACTTTCAATCAAGTGTAATATTCTTCAAGAATCCATCTCTTCACCTTCGGAGTGTTGTTTCGTTTCGCACATCTTAGATTTATGTCTGCACCTCAGGGTCCCTTATCCCCAGGTCCTTATTTTAGTTTTATACTCGGAGCCCGTCTATTTTTAGCAATTTCCCCAAGGGATGGGAAGAGAGCCCCATCTTCGGCTCATTACCCCCGAGAACCTGTTCACTGATGCCGGCTGTTTCCACACGCGGGGCCTGGCTCTCGCCTGTAATTGTCACCGAGGGCGGCACAGGTGAGTCACCCCTGTCAGATGGGAGAAGCAACATGACTTTTCTCCTGTGGAAAGCTGTCTTGGATGTGGGACTCCAGGGCTTGAGGTTATTCAACACTGACTGGGTAAGGAAATGCCCCACTACACAGCGACCAGCACAAACACACGGAGGGCTTAGCAGCTACACTTTTATTTCCACATCGTTTTCAAATTAAACATTTTATAGCAAAGGGGAGTCATGGCTGCCTCCAGATACACGGATTCATGGCACTCGGGCTTATGCTTAGTGTCTTAAATACTGGTTGTCTTCTATTTCTATGAAGTTACCAGCCGGGTATCCAATTTGGAAGCTCAACTAGACAGCACAGATGGGACTAAGGATGAATTAGAGCAGTGGTTCCCAACCTTTCTAATGCCACGACCCTTTAATACAGTTGCTCACTTTGTGGTGACCCACAACTATAAAATTATTTTCATTGCTACTTCATAACTGTAATCTTGCTACTGTTATGAACTGTAATGTAAATATCTAATAGGCAGGATGTATTTTCGTTGTTACAGATTGAACATAATTAAAGCATAGGGATTAATCACAAAAACAACATGTAATTATATATTGTGAAATATTTATTTCTAATTACAAATAAATGAAATTTTGTCTGGAATCGTGGTGTAGCATGGGCAACAGTCTTCATATGACAACAGTAAACTACAGTGCTACACTTTGCTACACCGAGGAGCGGTGTGTTGGTTCCTAAGACCATGGGAAATAGGTATTTTCCAATGGTCTTAGGCGACCCCTGTTGAAAGGGTCATTCGACCCCCAATGGGGGTGCGACCCACAGGTTGAGAACCACTGAATTAGAGGCAGATGACTCCAGTATTATTATGTTTAAACTCATATATCACTAAAGGTTTGAGGATTCCTTCAGCTCCCACAATAAGGTAGCTATGCTTCCTATGCCATAGATGTTAGACTATCGCTCCATAATAAGAGATGATATATTCTCAAACCATGTACCCATACTGGCCATGCCATAGGCACTCCTGGCTGAGATCTTGGCAAGCGTGTTAACATTCAATTTGCCTCCGGCGTCATCTTGAACCTCCTACATCTCTGAGTCCCGAGTTATTTGTGCTTCTGGCTTTTAGATTTAAATCAATGACTATTCTGTCATATACTTAACCTTGATTTATTTTCTCATAAAAAGATGTTGCTTGTTGCTGGTAGACAGGATCTGGAGAAGACTTTAGTATTTTGTATTTTCTCAGAGACTAACTCCTGTGAGTGAGAATGTTTGACCAACCCATCACCCTAACTTCGCTTTCATTGGACAGCTCCTTGTTGAATCAAGGACCCAGGCAGATAAAAGTGGGGCAGTTTCTACAATGACTATAAGCCTTTCCCTCTTTGTTTATTTTTTAAAGTATTTCAAAAATATATATCCATTTCTTTATTATAAAGATGTCAACTTGCCACTTTCAGATTTTAGTTTCACCACTGTCTTTGGGAAGCCAAGACGTTTTCAGACTCTGATACAGCTAAATATCAACTAGAAATATCATTTGGGGGAAGAAAATTTATACATTTCACATCTTTTTTTTTATATTTTTTATCTGTTTGAGCTGCAAAGGGTGGAAAATTGAATCTTATACTACCACCCGGCCAACAAATATACCCGTGCTAGCAATGCTTTATGAAGGCTTTTCAGAGCTGTAGCAAGTCCAATCCATGATTAAATACAAGTTTTAACCTTCTTGCTTCACACAGAAAATGAGATTTGTGCTGTGGACTTTTTTTCCCCCTAAAATGTTGAATCCAGCACAAAGTATCATCTTGCCACCAAGCTTTCCTTTCTGCTCTCTATATTTGCATTCCATTAGCATAATGTTGAAAAATGGAAGCCACCAAATATTTCTTTTCCATCACGAAGCAATGAGAGAAATGGAATATCCTGCACTCTTTTCAACTGCCTATTACTTTAGGACAGGGGCAGTGCGGGCATTCAATGATTACAAATTGGTTTTTCTTGAGCTTGGAGTGATTCTAGATTCCCTGTTTCTAGCCATACATATTATATGAGGAGCCCAGCCTTCTGAAATGTATATTATGATGATGTTTAAATTCATATATCACTAAAAAGTGTGCACAGGGCAGATAATCAGTACCTCACCTCTTTGGAAAGTCTGCTACTTAATGGGTTTTACTTAACATTCTATGTGGACATTATCGGTCTACCACAATTCACACTCCATGGAGAATGATGCCTTAATCCAGCCCTAAACAAAATTTCTTTATTGTGTTAAGACATCCTGCTCTGAGAATAGGCATTTTAGAAAAGCCATGTTTAAATAGTTAATGCAAGCTATAACATATCCAGCCTCTGGGGCTACGCAGTGGTTCTTTGATTGCAAAAACCTTTCTAAAAAATGTAACACGTTTGTAGTGGCTCAAAATATTCCAAATGGATGCATTCAGGAATTTGCAGACGAATTTTCATTCAGGATTGCAGTACTGCACACCTAGGGAGTTCCCTTGGGTTTTGCTAGTGTTGAGGAGTGAGAATTATATCATGCCAATGCATGCTTTTACCCCCCAAAATAACCAAGTTAAATATGTGCAAGACACAGTGTGCACTGATTGGAATGCTGGCAGAGATCTGAGTTAATTTATGTGGAATGACCCAATGAATGTGTTCAATCTTAAAAAAAAAAATACACTCGACCATGCATTTACCATTAACCTGTGATCAGTGCATTGTTATTTATATGCTTCAATCATGCGCACATTTACTTATTGAAATATGCAGCCCTCTCTAGTTTTTTTTTAAAATATATTTTATTGATGTTTCACAGAGAGGAAGGGAGAGGGATAGAAAGTCAGAAACATCGATGAGAGAGACATCGATCAGTCGCCTCCTGCATGCCCCACAGTGGAGATGTGCCCGCAAGCAAGGTACATGCCCCCGACCGGAATCGAACCTGGGACCTCTCAGTCCGCAAGCCGACCCTCTATCTTACTGAGCCAAACCGGTCTCGGCCCTCTCTAGGTTTTTAATTTATAGCGAACAGACCTGTAGGAGCTGGAAAAGGAGGAGAGGCACAGCTCAGACAGCATGGCTCCGAGTCATGACGTTTTTTACCACATGGGGAAGGGGAGTTGTGTTTGGACAGAGATCTGCTTAGTGACACTAAGCAGTGACACTCTGTGAAACAGTTCAGGCAATATACCCTGATGGCTGACAGTGTCCTTCTAGAACAGGCTTCCGATGAGTGGAAGAGTCTTGCGCTAAAGGCTGGGTTTTGGAAGCAGGAAGTGGAAAAGGACATCCTAGTGTCCCGCCTGAGGCAGTGTATGTTGGAAAGACTTGGGGAAAAGAGGGCGAAGAAAGGCCTGAGTTCAAAATAGGAACCAAAGGAATTGTAATAAAAATGTAAGAGGTTTTCCAAGGATGGTGTCAAGACCGGAAATAGGAACAAACATAATGTCTTAGAAGCAGGTAGAACTGGTCTACCAACCTTTGCTCTCTCTTACTCCATCATTTGAGAACCACAGAATACAAACAGAAGCAACCTCTCTGGAGCGATATTCATCCCATCCAGAAAAGAATGAGGCTTATTTGAGTAAAATATTATCGATGACATTGATTTTTACCAAAGCCAGTGTCCTCTGCACGGTTCTGGATGAACATGGGCAAATTCCCATTCTCTCACTTCCTGTTCTCTGTTTGCTGTGGTTAATGGGGCCTTTCTGAACAGAATTGGCAGTTTTTTTCTGATATTTTACTCACAGTCTATTTCTGGTCCAACATTTTCTACTAAGACACCAGATAATAGTCTTGGAAATGTAGTCACTCGTGCCCTCAGTCACTACTATTACATTATAAATATAATACTATAGTTACATCTTCATGGTCAACAACCTAGCAGATGCCACACATGATAACAATATTTAACACTGACTTCATATGTTTAATATATCAGACGGTGAAATCCTGGTTTGGAAGCAGGATATAAAGTCCTGCTTTTATACAAGATATAAAATCCTGGATTGGGTATTAAAATGGAGCTCTGTGCCCACCTCTCACTGGATATCTGACCAGAAGAAGTCATTTTAAGTTGAACTAACACAGTCCCCCATCCATGGAATGAGGATAATTATTTGCCCATGGAGTTACTATCAGCAAAATATACAGCGGTAGAGTGTAAAGAACTATTAGATCGTTTGTGTGTTTATAGATTAGTAATATTTTTTATTAATCTCAAAATTCCAGGTAACTCCTTAATTCACCTTCTCCCTTGCCTCTTGTTTATGTTTTTCATAACTTAAAATTGTTGCTAAAGGTCTACACATGTTCTCTACCGTGTTTCTTTTTCTGGAGATAAGGGAAATGGATTTGGAGGAAAGGAAGGAGGCAGAGAGGGACAGAGGGATATGGAGGGAGAGGAGGTAAAAATATGTGAAGGGGTAACCCATCCATCTGGATAACGTGAAACTGCAAATATTATTCAACATCATTAGCCTCATTTCCACTGAAAGACCTTGGAGATCTGACAAAGCACACAAATCCTTCTCCCAGATTAACCTAATCACAAATGGCTTTGCTGGAAGGACCACTGCAACCATCTAGTGCAGGATGAAAAAAATGGACCCTACACCTCTTGCTCTTTGCGTTTCCTGTTCTCCTCGTTGGCATAATTAAACTATCTTTACATATTCACCTTCACAGCTTATTTTTACTTTCCATCCAGGGCTGGAGCAAATATGACTCCTCCTTTAGATTGTCAAGCAAATATCTGCTACACCAAACTGATCCGACCGGCAGGATAGGAGTAGACATTCCATTACATGGAGAATCAATCTCCTTGAGGAAAACAGAAAAATAGCCCAACAGCAAACACAGCCAGAGCAGGGGGATAGGCTTTCTGATTCCAAGTAATGAGGAAAAGGATTGAAAACAACCTCCCAAAACCAAAACAAATGTTAAGAACAAAAGTGCATGTGGTGACCTTCAGACACGAGTTCCTTTGGGCATCAAAGAAAAATCCTAGCCAGCTGTCGTATCAGCGTATTCTGAATAGCAATGTCCACACTCGTTTTAGGAAGAAGAACTGAACCGATGTCAATGTCAGTACTGACAATAAATTGTGTAGGAAAGGAAAATGTTCAGCTCTAATATGGCGGGAGGTAGGAACAGGCTAACCTTTTTTTTTTCCAAGTTAAGAAGGAAGTTTATCTAAGCTGAAGTGTTTTTTGTTGTTGAGTTTTTGATATATTGGAGATGATTTAAGTGCATCATGAACATCCTAAACAGAAAAAAAAATTACTTTGATAATAGAAACAACTCAATATTGTATAATAATAGTGCTTTTTAACTGTTTTGAATCTCAGATTAGAGGCAGATGTTATGCTGGGTAATATCTATGCAACATAAATTAGCGTGACAATTGTCTTAATTTTAAACATTTGCAAATGTATAAAATTTACTAATTACTATGTCTTGGATTGGGAAAATTATTTCCTCAGGGTCACATAACTGGTGGAAGAACCAAGTATAGAGCATGGATCTAGATAATTCTATTGTATTCAACAAAGAGAAAATACTGAATCTTCAACTTGCTTCTGTTTCCGTTCTTGGAGCATATTACACTAGTTGACCTTATAATATTTTCAGTTACAATGCATTTTATATACAATCTACCTAATAAAAGGTTAACATGCTCATTGACCATACCTTAACGATGCCCACCAGCCAATCAGGAGTGGGTATGCAAATTAACTCAACTAAGATGGTGGGTTAGTTTGTATATGCAGGTTCTGAGCATGGGGTGGGAAACAGGAATAATGCACCACCCCAGCTGCTCTAGACCTCTGGGCAGCGTGGGGAGGCAGAAAGAAGGCTCCAAGCCATAGTGGAAAGGCTGCTCTGGCCAGAGCGAAGGAGGGCTGGCAGCCCAGAGAATGAAGGCCCATTCTTGCACGAATCTTCATTCATGCATTGGGCCACTAGTTTTATATAAATTCATGACAGCCTTATCTACTTAGATTTAAAACACACTGAACAGCGAGACTACAAATAGGCACTGACATTATTTGTTTAAGAACAAAAGAAAGATTACTGGTTGACCCATTGCCTACTCGTATAGCATCATTTGCTTCCCTCAAGCATTTATTAAAATTATAATTATATGGTCATTCAGATGAATATATATATTACAATAAGTTTCCCATGTCTTCAGTTAGATGTGCTCACTTTTGTATCTCCAAGCACCTCTCACTGTGTCTAGCACATAATATATACTCAATAAATTACAGCTGAAAAAAAGGGGGGGGGAGAAAATATTCAGATTTGCCCCCAAACTTCACAACTGAATAGGCTTCCTACTACATTTCATGAGACAGAGTTTATTATTAATATCTGCTCTTTTGTAGCTTTGGAAAAGAAGGAGACATTTTTGTCATCTTGTCGGGCTCAGAGTCGAGAGAAAGGCCCTATCTGGGTAGACAGAGAGAGTTAGGCATGGATACGACTTGCACAGGAAACTACTCTTTTGTTGGTTTAGCTGACTGACAAGGCAAAGGTGTGTGTGAATGGAGATGTTGTCCTGATGTCGGACATGCAATATTTATAGCAAGTTCATGCTCACTCGCTGGGAAGCCCTCCCAGATCAATCTCATTACTGCAGATAGATGGAGAGTGGAGAAATGAACAGAACTGAGAGGTGTGGGCTAACAGCCTTCACCTACTGTTCTGGACAAGCACAGAGATAAGATAAGAAGCTAAATCTTGTATTGTCACAAGTTTCTATTTCTCTCTAGCTTCCTTCCTCTGTGAAATAAAAATATTTAAAAAATGTAAAACCTATTTGAAAAATAGTACTATTTTGTTGTTGTTAATCCTCGCCCGAGGATATATTTTTCCACTGATTTTTAGAGAGAGTGGGAGGGAGTAGGGGAGACAGATAGAGAGAAATATCAATGTGGGAAAAACACATCCATTGGCTGCCTCCCACATGTAACCTGATGAGAGCTGGGATTAAGCCTGCAGTGGAGGGGCGTGCCCTTGACCAGAATTGAACTCACAACCCTTCAGTTTGAGGGCTGTCCCTCTAACCACGAAGCCAGACCAGCTAGGGCAGACATTTTCATTAAAGTATTTATTCTTTTTGTGGGAGTGGAGAAAGGGGGAGGGGGGAGGGGAGAGCAGAGAAGGAAAAATTGCCAAATCCAAGAGGGCAAAGGGTAGAATTCTACATTCAGATAACTACTCCAACTCCATTTTAGCCTGTTGAAAACATCTACTTAAATCCATCTTAGCTGAAGTTGACAAGGTGTAGTGCTCTTTAAAAATAAACTGCTTCTAGATAGTTCTGTAACTGCTCAATCCACAATTTTATCTGCAATATGCACCACCTAACAGTCCTCTTTATTGCTAAGTTATTTGCTAAATTGGAAGGCACACGTTAGATTTTATCATCACTCCCTCCACCACTGGTCGAACAGTGGTGCTTGGAAAATGGATAACTGTCAGTTTTTACCAATTGATCAGCTGTAAGCAGTTCCTGAGATTAAACAAGATCAAAGGGAATGTGCGCATGTCATATGTTCATTTGGAATTTTCAAGTCATTATCTAAATCACATTTGTGAGTATACAGCAATATATTGATTTGTTAGACAATACATGCAGAAGCGATTTATGTTAATTTTTTTAATTAGTTGAGTGGGGGGATAGTTTGACATTATATCCACTAAAACGAAACATAAATTTTATGGAAACATCCCCAAATATAGTTAATGACAAATGGAATTCAAGCAGATCTGATTGTGTTTCTATAAACATGCTGTGTTTGACTGTTCCTCGATGCTAATAGATTTTTCTAGCCCCATAAGCGCATTCATTTGTAATAATGGGAATGATTTTATGTCACTGGGATCGCCCGGTACAGCTCTCCTAAAAAGAGACTTCTTTGCATTTTTAAATGCCCCCACCTCGTGAACAGCCTCCAGTCCACCTTACCTAAAGGCCATGTTGCCCTCCTCTGAATTCTCATATTGTTTCTCCCTCTTCTAACTATGCTAGTTTTTACCTCTAAGGAGTTATCTTCACCTTCCCAGAACACACACAAGTTGAGGATTGCATGTCTCTAGAATTCTGATGATTGTTAAATAGCCTGGATACAGAGGCAGGTAATTTGACACACACACTCCCCCCATCCCCAATCCCAATTTCTCTTCCAATGTCATTTGGACAAAAGATAATTTATACAATTTCTCTACAGTAGTATGAATGCTCAAAAAACAGGACAAAATGCAGTCAGTATTTGGACCACCCTGAAGAGTTCTTCTCAATTTGGAAATCCTATTCCTCAAAGTATTTTCGGTTCTAATTCACTAGGGTTCTGTTCAGGGCAATCCTGGTTTACTAAAGGGAAACATGTCAACACATTTAGCTTCCCCAGGAACTGTGGGTCACATTTGTCCTGTGACATCGACCCTGTACCGCACTCTAAATTCACTAGCAGGGGTCACTGGGGGGAAGGGGATATATGTAATATTTTCAACAATAAAGATTCAATGTTTTTAAAAAGGGGAGGAAAGAGAAATAAAATCTAGCTCTCAATTCTGTCCCTTACAAAAGGCACTCACAGTGTACCAGACAATGTCTGAGAGACATTTTAACACAAGCAATGAGCTATTTTCTTGAGCACCAACCCCGTGCAAGACAGTTTATCTGTACAATATCTGAAACTCTCACCCCGCCTTTTAATTCTAACTCTTTGGATGAGTAGACAGAAAAATCATAGTGGTTACTGTCATGCTAAGATCTGTTTGAAATATACATTTTGTGGTTGAAGCTCAATTTCACCTCATCGTATGTACTGGCTTTTGGTCAACATGGAAGTTATGTCTTCAATGGAATAAAGTCATTGGTTGATTTATTAACAAGTTTCTCATTGGCAAGCTCCCCACACTGATAACTTATTTGCATAGCTGTGATGTTGAGTCTTTTCTTTCATATGTTTTTGTTTTGTCTGCTAAGCAATTAATATATTACTTTGCTAAAAATAGTTTAAAAAAAAGAATATCAAAGGAATGCTATGTGTTCCTTTGCCAGAGTTTCAAACTCATTTCCTCTCGATAGCACAGTGGTTTTCAACATCTGTGCCATAATAATTTAAAAAACATGCCATATCTGATTATTTAGTCAGGGGTGCCAACCTCTTTTCCTTTAGATTGTCAAATAAAAAAAAATGATAACAGCCAATACAACAATAGCTGCCCAGTGTAAGTGACTCAAAATTATACTTTTTTTTTTGGTCACATCAGCAAAAACATCATATATTTATTGGTGAGCTGTAGAACTTTAGTAATTAGTTTATGTATGCCATGAGATGGAAAAGGTTGGAAATCACCCACTATAGGATGTTCAGACCCAACTACTTAAATCTTTGTGTCAACAGAATTAGAATATGCCTCAGAGGTAATGTCTCCACCTCTTCTTCTGCCATGAAAGCTTTAGCAGTGGTTCTCAACCTTCCTAAGGCCGCGACCCTTGCATACAGTTCCTCATGTGGTGGTGACCCCCAACCATGAAATGTTGCTACTGTGATGCATCGTGATGTGAATATCTGCATTTTCCCATGGTCTTAGGCAACTTTGTGAAAGGGTCATTCGACCCCCAAAGGGGTCACGACCCACAGGTTGAGAACTGCTGCTTTAGGGCTTTGTGACTTTCAAGCATAATGATTCTGACCAAGATTTCCTCTCTTGCTTCAGTCTCTCAGGCTATTTGGTAAGCCTGCCTTTGTTTTTGTGTTTGGTATTTGGGGTTAGTATCACTATTTATGTTACTATAGGTCACAGGATATTTGCTAAACATATTTATTCATTTTTGGAAGTAATCCTTGATCACAAGTACTATGGGCTTCATTTTGCAGAGGAGTAGAGTGTCTGTCACACAGGAAGTGACAAGCCTCTGGATCAAAAGTACATCTGCGTGGCTCTAAAGAATTTCTGTTTATCACACACTATCCCTCTTCGTGGAAAGCGTAACCACATGTTTAGAATGCTAACCCATAATTAGCATTTTTTTAAATTCTTCCAGAATGACTTAATATGAATAATTAGTGTTTTTCAACAAAGGTCACACACTTTGCCAATATCCATGCAATGCTCAGACTTCTTTTTTTCATGAATTCAGAAATAAAATGTTCTCTTAATTCATTTAAAGAGGAATTGACACTAAATGACTCATTTTTTAAAAATATACTTTATTCATTTTTTACAGAGAGGAAGGGAGAAGGATAGAGAGTTAGAAACATCGATGAGAGACATCCATCAGCTGCCTCTTGCATGCCCCCTACTGGGGATGTGCCCTCAACCAAGGTACATGCCCTTCACTGGAATTGAACCTGGGACCTTTCAGTTCGCAGACCGAGGTTCTATCCACTGAGCCAAACCGGTTTCGGCTAAATGACTCATTTTAATTTCAGTGAGAGATATTTGTTACTTTGCAATTCCAGATCAACTGAAAAAAAAAATGAAGTCGCCCTAATTATAAGTTGCAGGGTCTGTGGAGAAGACCATTCTCGGTATCACTGCTTCACTAATAAACTCGTTACTTTAACTTTGTGTTTGAATTCTTTCCTGTGTGAAGCCACAGACATTGGTTCCTGGACACCTGACATGTCTGCATTACATCAGCTTTGGGTCCCTAGCAGGAATGTGCCTTCTATGAAGAAGGAAGAGAAAAGTACAGGTGGCCATGTGACTGGTCACCTGACCTATGAAGATTGGCTTCCTTAGACTCTAGAAACTGACAAAGTTAAAACAAGAGGCACCATCAAGGTTTGAGTTGTAGTTTCTTTCTTATACTGAAATGTTTCCTACTACAAAGGTGATAATGACGGCATCAGTGAAAAAGAGAAAAAAATAAAACATCCTCAACCCCTCCACCTATTCCCAACAAAGAGAAATAATAATAATAACTGTAATTCATTGGGTAAATTATTTGTAATCATTATGCTAACTTCGTAAAATAGGTGTAACTAATATCTCCTTTTTTATACGTGATGAAAACTGCTCAGAGGGATGAAAGTACTTGCCGGATATAGCCAAGAGCCACAGGGCAGAACCATGTTTAAAATAAGAACTAGCTAGAGAAAAACCAAGATGGCGGCATGGGTGAACACCTAAGCTGGTGCCTCACACAACAATTCCAAAACTACAACTAAAAGACAGAACGGACATCATCCAGAACCACAGGAAAGCTGGCTGAGTGGAAGTTCTACAGCTAGGAGGAAAGAGAGGGGCTCATGGAGACTCAGAACAAATGCAGGAAAAAAAAAAGCTGAGGTTGGAGGTACCTGCGTACAGAAGACAGGCGGCAGTGGGCCTGGCTGGTTTCTTCTAGCAGGAGGGAGACTGAAATTCTCAACTGCACTGAACTTAAAGCAGGCAAATATTATTTCAAACTGCAAGCATTGTTTAATGTTAAGTACTTTTCAAGAATATGTGGTTAGACTGAATATGCATAGCTGTGCACATATGAATTATCCCTTTGAATTAGATTCTTGTCTTCCTAAGACTTATCAGCTGCAGTATTACTATATCACCTAATACCTTCTATTCCTTCATCCTATAAAGCAGGCACTCTGTACTAAACACCCTATTACTTTCTGGGAACTACTAAGATAAAAAAATTACTTTAAAATAACACGTATAATATTTTTTTGGTAAAACTTGTCCCTTCTATGAGAAATATACATGCATTATTTTGAGCTTCATATTATCATCACCATGCAACAATACCGCTATGCTTCTCAGAAGTGAAAATACTAAAAAAGTCACTTGCCCAAGGTAACATAACTAGTAAGAGGGTAAATAAAGATAATAGTTAAGTCAGAACCACATGCTTGCAACCGGAAGAAGTATAAACTAAACCACTGTACATTTTATAAGTATCTTGTATGGGAGGTGGCATAAATAACCTATTGCTGAATAACAAGTCACCTCAAATCTTAGTGCTCAAAACAGCAGCCATTCCTTATTGCTCCGAAGACTCCATGACAGTGTCCACAAAGGTTCCGGGGGAAGAAGATGCTGTTGCAGGAGCCAGAAGTCAGCCCTGTGTGCCTCCAGGACCGGACAGGACAGGACAGGGAGCCCTGCTAACTCAGAGCATGGATGGCAGTTCTTTTCACTGGGAATCTTTTAGAGGACTACCAGAGAGAATACCCAAAGAGGACAAAAACAGACATAACAACCAACAGAAAAATAAATCCGTGGCAGAATACCTTAATTTAAAAAATGGAAAAAGAATTTAAAAATTAAAAAAGAAAAAAGAATACGATGAAAACGTGTTGTTGAGAATTCGGAAAGGCTCTGGCAGAAGGCCTGTGATGGGACATGGGCGGTTCCCCCAGCTGAGACACTGTGGGGGCTCTGGCTCACTTTTGCACTGAAAGGAGAAGGGAAGCCTCATCCTCAGACATTCCAGTACCTTCTGGGGGCTGCTTCCTATGAAGCTCACAGATAGGAGCCATAAGTTGGATGGAAGATTTGGCTCTAGGAATGCAAATGGCTGTAGGAATGCAAATAAATATCTACACTCCACCTGAGAGTAACATTATGTACTAACTAGTATCTATCTATCTATCATCTATCATCTATCTATCTATCTATCTATCTATCTATCTATCTATCTATCTATCTGTCTATCTGCTTATATTTATTTTCAGGTTACTTTGTCACTTCAAGTGTTAACTTCCCCCCAAGCGAATACTTCAGTGCACCTCTCATTTTCAGCATTATGTTTTATCCTCTCAAAAGTAATTGAATTGTGAAACCACTCAAAAGTTGTTAAAACCACCAGTAAAAACATCTTCAAACTAGGGGCCTGCAACCATTTTATTTCTTAGGCACTGGATAACAGTAAAATGGATACTGATACTTATTAGTTCATGGTATATGAAATAGCTCTAAAATAGTTAGCAGGAAAAAAAAATAGAAGAAATATGTTCTCAAGGGCATTAAGCCTAAAGTCCAATTTTCTCAATGTTCCTTCTGAGGGAAAACAGGAAGTGCTTGCAAGGGACACAGCAGGATGCCAAATTTTCCAGGATTGTTCTCACTATTAGAGAAACAATCCAACTAACTGGTTGTATGAAAGCAGAAGGCCAGGCAGGTTGAATCCAGTTGAGGAACTGGATCTGCAAGCCTCTAGACCAATGGTTCTCAACCTTCCTAATGCCGCGACCCTTTAATAGAATTCCTCATGTGGTGGTGACCCCCATCCATAAAATTATTTCCGTTGCTTCTTCATAGCTGTAACTTTGCTACTGTTATGAACTGTAATGTAAATATCTGATATGCACAATGTATTTTCGTTGTTACAAATTGAACATAAAGCATAGGGATTAATCACAAAAACAACATGTAATTATATATTGTGAAATATTTATTTCTAATGACAAATAAATGAAATGTTGTCTTGAATCGTGGTGTAGCATGGGTAACAGTCTTCATATGACAGCAGTAAACTACATTGCTACACTTTGCTACACGGAGGAGTGGTGTGTTGGCTCCTAAAACCATGGGAAATAGGTGTTTTCCAATAGTCTTAGGCGACCCCTGTGAAAAGGTCCTTGACCCCCAAAGGGGTCACGACCCACAAGTTGAGAACCGCTGCTCTAGACCTGTAAAGAAATTTACATTCCGCTTGGTTGTCTTGTTTTACAGATGAAAGGAAATTCCCAAAGCTGCCATAGAAGTCACAGGTCACACTGCCTCCAGCCTTGCCTTCTGCTTCACTAGGTGATTCCTATTGTATGGCTTTAGGGTCTCCAGTTTTACTGAGAGATGATGACAGTGACATTAGCTATTTGGTGTCAATATGTAGTTCACACATTAATGCCTCTGAGAAGAATTTGCATCTTCAGAAGTCATGAAGATTATAGGCACTGAAGTGCACAGCGTATTTCTAGATGTATCCATCTCGCGTAACTAAACCACGACACTCATGGACCAACTCTGCGTTTTCCCACAAAATCAAAGGGGCACAAGGAAGCTTTGGGGGGTGGTGGGTATATCTAATCCTTTGTTTGTGGTGATAATGTCACAGTAAATTTTTTATGCGCAAGCTCATCAAATTGCACGCGTTAAATATGTGCAGTTTTGGGGGATCAATTATACTTCAATGAAACTTTCTTTAAAAGCTAACATGACAGCCGAAGCCTGTTTACCTCAGTGGATAGAGCGTCGTCCTGCGGACTAAAGGGTCCCGGGTTCGATTCTGGTCAGGGGCATGTATCTTGGTTATGGGCACATCCCCAGTGGGGGGCGTGCAGGATGTGGCTGA
Organism: Lasiurus borealis; assembly: GCA_004026805.1. Classification (NCBI taxonomy): domain Eukaryota; kingdom Metazoa; phylum Chordata; class Mammalia; order Chiroptera; family Vespertilionidae; genus Lasiurus; species Lasiurus borealis. The sequence goes on along the minus strand of PVJN01025639.1, from coordinate 5,448 downwards.
TCGATGTCTCTCTCTCATTGATGTTTCTGACTTTCTATCCCTCTCCCTTCCTCTCTGTAAACAATCAATAAAATATATTTTTTAAAAAGTTAACATGACAAACATATTATAACAGAAAGAAAAATTTGATCCTTATTGAGTATATCTACTCATGCAAACAAACAAACAAAGAGCTGAGAGTCTCCTAAGTGTCTCCTATTGTTCCTGATAAAATAAACGTGAAAACAGGTTTTGCTCCTGCCTCCGTGACTCAAAATATTTTTCTCTGCAGTTGGAAAACTTAAGGTAAACAATGTTGATCTCTAAGCATTATTTCATCGGGCACTTTGTTCACTGTCTCTAAGAAATTGAAGTCAAAATTACTGTTCTTTCAATTTCTTCCTTAGACTCAACCTCGTAAAGATCTTTCTTGCTACATTAGAAGCACTGAGAGTTGACATCAATCTATTTTATGTATTACTAGTTTTCCTCGAGTCTGAGTTGCTTTTCCAGGTAAATGTTAACGTAAAAAACCCACTGAAACCTGTAAAGAATTTTTGTGAGTTTATTTGAGCCAAACTGTCTATATATGCCAGGAAGCAGAACCTCAATGAGTTGAGATAATGCTGCAGAGAATGGCGGGTTACATCTGTATTTATGCATCGCCATCAAAGGAGGGACAGAGGCGGGTTACATGAAATCCATTGGTGATGGATTAAGGAGGTGGGAGAAAGCAAAGTGGAGGAAACCCCTGGGATTGGGTAAAAAGTAAAATGATGGACACGTACTTAGGTGAGTGCAGGAACCATGAAAATGATGATGAAGGAAATTCTGGTATCTGTCCTGGCGCCACCACATTTGGCTGTGCCCCAAGGGCTCCAGAAAAAAGAAGTTACAAGTTACCCAGACATTTCACAGATATTATCTTAGAGGCAAAATGCAAATGGGCTCAGTAAAGATCTAAGTTGATGTTTGTCGGGGAAGATACCGGCCTAGGATGTAAGTGCCCACCATCACTGCATTTAGTTCAAGTTTAATTTCAGACCATCCTTTGTGGTGACTCGAGGTCTCTGAGTTTGCAAGGCTGCTATGCAGGCCTCTCCTGAGCTGGTCAGGCCAGCCTGTGGCCCCTTTCATCCACATAAAGAATCTTCTAAATGGCAGAGATAACCACACATGACTTAGGGATGGGATCTTGCAATATTTGGTACTCTTCTTTTACTTCTTCTGTTTTTTATTGCTGTTGCTGTTTTTTTTTTTTTTAAATATATTTTATTGAGTTTTTACAGAGAGGAAGAGAGAGGGATAGAGAGCTAGAAACATGGATGAGAGAGAAACATCAACCAGCTGCTTCCTGCACATCCTCCACTGGGAATGTGCCCGCAACCAAGGTACATGCCCTTGACCAGAATTGAACCTGGGAACCTTGAGTGCACAGGCTGATGCTGTATCCACTGAGCCAAACCAGGCCGAGCTCTTTTGTTTGTTTTTATGTCAGACCCATGAAGGTTGGATTTGAATTTAATCTCCAAGATTTACTCCATATAAGAGTGTTAGGCATGGACCTTTTTCTTAAATCTCAGCTTTTTGATATGTAAAATGGAGATTATAATTTTATACAATCCATGATTTTTAAGTATAAAATAAGATTATACTTATACAGTGATTTATAAACTTATCTGGCTCATGAAAGTCATTCAAAGAAGAGTAGATATTAGTATTAAGTTGATAATCCTTAGTGATTAACAAGCACAAACAAACTGCATTATATATGAAGTGATCATAAAAATCATAAAATATTTGGGATATACCTTGGAATATATTTTAGAAAAATCATAATACTATTAATGGCATTTATTTATTTATATAAATATTTTTAATTAATTAACTTTTTTTTGAGAGAGAAGAAGGGGTAGGGAAAGAGTGAGAGAGAGAGAGAGATATCCATGTGAGAGCATAACATATTTAGCTGCCTCCTGTACACCTTCTACTGGGGATCAAGCCTTCAACCCAGGCAGGTGTCCCTACCAGGAATGGAACCACCAACACTTTGGCGCATGGGACGATGATCAGTGAACAGCCACATTGGCCAGACAGTGGTATTTTAGTGCTGAGACATAGATCTGTCTGTCACCAGTGCATGGATGTGTAATGACTAATGGACATTTGTTTCTAGGACAATAATCCTTATATCCTCTCTCTGCTGTGTCATTGAGACCCCACCCATGACACACTGTTCTATCCCTTTCTGCTCTTCTCTCCCATTCACTTACTGAAGCTCATTCAAATCCTACTTTCTGTCTGCAGGAGACCCTTTTGGTGAGAATTCTTAAATTCTCATTGACATCGACAAAGGATGTTTCCATATTTGCCTTACATTAGGCATTACTTGCATAACAGTATCCCCTACTAATCTGGAGCTCATAGAGAAGAAGGGGCAGTGTCTTACTGGCCCTATGTCCCATATTAAAGCACACAGTGTATACCACCCACGTGGCTCAAAACATGGAGTGGATACCCAGTTCATAAAAGTGCCAGAGCATGCGGCCACGGTGGCATTTACCAGCTGGCATGCGTTAGCACGTAAACCACAGAAGCAGAGGTGATCTCTCTGTTCGCATGACCTCCGTGTGGCATCTCTCAAGAACTGCTCTCCTGCTTCGTGGCACCTCCCTGCGGCCTCCTGTGCATGCTGCTGATACAATACACACGCAGATTAATGTCTGCGGGGCGCTCTGGCGCTCCATTCGGTTGTTTTTGATGACTAAACTAGCAGAACTTGGAAGACCTCTTTATTGAATTTCTCCGAGAGCCAGAAGAGCTGCCAAGGGGAATTTTGTGCCAGAGCCAGGGCTTTTATTGTGGTGGTGATTTCTCCCACGGCCTGTGAGAGAAGGCCTTTCTCTTTTTTTTCTGTGTAAAAGCCACTGCACAAGCAAATGAGGAGAGGGGATGTTGAAATATTCCTCTTGATATTTATTTTCTGGGGTATGTGCAGTGGGGTATATCAAATGCTTACGATGAGTGAGGTCCTCTGCTGTCACTGTCCATTTGTGATTTCATTGCACCCTCATACCAACCATAAAAAGTAAATAAGGAAACCGGCCATAGGAAGGAAAAGCACATACGTGATTTGGAGAGCAAATGTCAGATTCCAAAGCCTATGCTTTGGAGCTATAGGTCAGATCTCCTAAGACGAGGTCTTTGGATGTTATAAACGGTAAGATTTGACCAAGGTTATTTTAAAAAATAGCATGGAATCAGTTGCCTAAGGATTTTTTATTTTTTTTTATTTTTGTAGTGGACTTCTTTTCTGAAGTAAATATGTAGTTCCCAATTTGGAACAAATGTACGCTGTATTCTCGTATAAAAATGAAGATGATAATCAGTCCAGTCCTGCCACTGAGAACTAACTAAAGGCGGTGCTTGCATCGTGTTTCAATAGGCACCACTTTCAGCGATAATCCTTGTGAAACAACACTGGTTCCCCAACAACACAGCTCAAATGCCACTTTCCACGGTGCATTAACTGGGAGCAGTTGTGGAAAAGTTAGTTCTTGAGTCACAAATCACTTCATGAATAAATGGGCATCCATACACAATCACTTCTATGTCACACACAGAAAGCAAAGCATGTAGTTACATTACTTCTTTGTCTCCCTATGATGAGCCCATGTGATGTTTTATAAAACTGGGCCATCAAGTGAGAGAATTAGCCAGCAGAGATGAATGTGTGTAAATGAAACAAGTGATGTTAATGGAAATAACACTGGATGTGAGTGGAGCATGTGAAAGGTGGCAGAGAAGTTAACAGCCTCATGAGAGGAAGCAATGAATGGCATGCACACAACGTGGCAGCAGCATTTACCACACTGTACAGCTAATCTGTGGGATTTGGACTGAACACACATGAAGTTATAGAACAAAGAGCTGACCTTGGGAACATTGACATTGTCACTGTGCAAGAGACTCTGGGTATGCAGCATAGGAATTGATTGAGAAAAAAAGAAGTTATTGACATAAGTAAGAAAAAAATACCAAGATGATCCTGAGGAAAGACTCTGGTAAAATCTTTCTATTAAAGGAACCCTTGTCTGGCTCATGTAGTTCAACAGTTGAGTATGCACCAAGGAACCGAGAGGTCACTGTTTCATTTCCCAGTCAGGGCACATGCCTGGGTTTCAGGCTCATTTCCCAGTAGGGGGCATGCAGGAGGCAGTTGATCAATGATGCTTCTTTCTCATTGATGTTTCCCTCTCTCTATCCCTCTCCTATCTTTTCTCTCTAAAAAATCAATTACAAAAACATATTTAAAAGAACTCTCAGAGATATGTCATGACAATGAAAGTACAAAAGATAAAGTGCTGAAGGATAACCTTAACAAAGGTTTATAATACCCTCTATATAGTGAGTTATATGGTAAGAGGAAAGCAAACACTGTGCAAACTACTTCTGATAAGTTTTTACCAAGCAATAAAATATTTTAATAAATAAATTTTTTATTGTTTTACTTATAGAACACTAAATAAACCTCACATTTACTATTTTAATTTTATTACCCCATACATCTGTAACTGAAAGGTTTAGAGAAAAAAATTTTAAGATTACAGAAAATCATAATATTTTTCAATTAATTTTTAAGATTACTTTGCACTTTCTACTTACGTGGATACTTTTATGGTTCTGTACTACTGTGCAAAGTGAGGGCTGTTTTACTAGTTTTTGTATATATTTTTGCGTATATTTTTCTCTTTTATTCCCATGTAACATTTGGGAGCCATTGCTGCTGGAAATATAACCTCAGTGAAAATTTATAAGGAGGCTGTTCAACTACAGTAATCTACTGGCATCAAAACACCTGGTCTCCTATAGTTACAAAGCATCTATTTACCCAATCCAAGAACCTGAATACGGCAGTCACCCTTATTCTTAGTAAATTTGTTCCAAGACTTCCAGTGGATGCCTGAAACCACAAGTAGTACCAAAACCTATATATTCTAAAATGTTACTATACATATATATATATATATATTGTAATGTTCAATTTATAAATGATATACACATAGAAACCCATACCTAAGACCTATATGATGTTGACCAATATCACCCCAATAAATTTAATTAAAATTATGTACAGTAAGAGAGTAACAATAACCTACTAATAAAAGAAAAACATGCAAATTGACCGTACTTCTGCTATGCCCCCTAGCCACGCCTGCCAACCAATCAAGATTCCCGCCTGCTCTGACTGGCTCTGGCCTCTGCTCAAGGCTAAAAAGTTTCAATTGTAGAAGATAAATAAATCCCACATACCAGGGCCTCCACTTCTGTGTCCAGAGGGCATGGCCAAATCACCACAAACCCCTCACCCATGCCCCAAGGGAACCCCCACCCTGATCTGGGACATCCTTCACGGAAAACCAGCTGGCCCCCTCCCATGCACCAGGCCTATATCCTATCTAATAAAAG
>PVJN01025638.1:0-28631 GCA_004026805.1 Lasiurus borealis | reverse complement strand
ACCAACACTAAATTCATATGAATCTAATCATGGAAAGGTCACTTACAGTTGACCAGAATAAGGTTTAACCATCCAAAGCTACCCTTTATATAAAAGTAGTTTTACACTAAAGAGAAGAAATACATTTACAGAGTGAAATAACCATTAAATGAATGAAGGTATTTCAAGGATAATAGATATTTGCAAAGTAGCTCTTTATAAAAATGTTCTATTAGGAATAAGACCAAATGTTTTCTATAGAAAATAATGATGGGGTTTAATATTGGAGGTGTCAGCTATGAAGACCACATGGTTATTGTGAGAAATAACATTTAACCTTTCTCTTGTGGCTGATGGAGGCCAATGCAGTATTTTATTATCAACATTGGCAGGTGATTTATTATCACTGTTTCTACTCTAGTAAAGCCACATTAGGCTGTGCTCGATGCATCATTTGTTATCTTCAACTCCCCTGCACACTTTCTGCATGCATAATCTCTTTGTTCTAGCAAATTTTAAACACAGAAGAGTAAATATTTAAGTAATTATTCCAGAATCATAAGAAAGGATGGAGGTAAAATCGACTAGCTAGATAGATTATGCCAGACAATGTCTGACGTAATCATACAGTTCTGGCTTCAGGAAGAGCGATGGTTATTCATCTGAAACACCAGCTATGCATAATGGTGCATTAGTGTAGATATAGCAGTGACAGAGAATAAATCACAGACACACTTTCAGATGGGAATAAAATTTTGTGGAATAAATTCAGGTCAGATAGCTTTCAACAGTTTCTGTTTTCAGAATTTACAACCTAAAAAAATCAGTCAAATTGTCTAGTCTGACTCTTTGACATTAATGTGGAAGGAAATTTAAGAATATCAAAATAGTTTTAGCCTCTAAAGTTCTATCTTTTATATATGGATCCATGTTGAGTATTAGAATCTTTGTAAATGTAATTTTTGCTTCAACAAAGTATGGTTAATGACCATCATTCTTAAATCCAGTATATGTGCATGTTTCCGTATGTTTTTCTTTTAGCCAGTGATCATAAATATTGACTAACCTTATAACGTGTTGTTAGAGGAAAATTCCTCTATGTGTAATGTTTTAGTCTGTAAGAATGGCTCTGAATAACCTTAATTCCTAGCCTCTCTCTATATCTTTTTATTCTGCCCATGGGAGATGGAATAATTTATATAATTGGTAAATTTGGAATGCTTTGCTAATCTATGTGCTTCTTCATCTTGATAATAAGCAAATCTAGAGAGATAATCCATATTTCAATTTTGAAAAGCAATCTTCTTAAACCTAGGTTTTATCAATAGTAAAACTGTGCAAAAAACTTTTAAGTCATAGGGAGGTTGGGAGATTTTTCTTAATAATGTATGTAAAATGCTAACACATATAAAGTAATTGATATATGTTGATTTCTCTAGCTCTTTTCATAGTTTCTTAAATTCTGTTTGGGGATACTGACCTATAAAAAGAGAGTATATATGAGGAGATAGGAATAGAAAGAAACTGGGGAAGAAAAGAAGTTCTCTAAGTGCTTAGTATTGAATAAAACATGATAAGAAGCATAAGGTGGTTATATGCATATTCCAAGAGATAGGTTCTTGGATCTGGGTGAACTAGAAAAACTTGCTGAATATATTTTGCCTTAATTTTATACTTGTGGGGGGGAGGGCATATGGGTTTGAATGTGAAAGTATAAAGGAGATGTTGACTGGAAAATAGAACATGTGTTTCTAAAATATGGGACCATGGAACAAGTGAGTAAAACACTAAATATACTAAATAAGGCTTTTGCTATGGGAGTTACATAACTCTGAAAGTAACTGAAGTGATACATAGCAGAAGACTATAAATTGAAGTATGGCAAATACTTGTTATCTTCATATAAAATTTAAAGTTTATTCAATGCAATACTTAGACAACAATTTTTTCTATAATGGATAAAAATATATAATAGAATTGAATTTAAATAAAAAGATAAGATTAGAATACAAAAAGAACAATTTATTTTAAAGAGCATAACCAATATGGTCTAGTTAAGTATGTCTGCTAAATAGCAAGACTAACTCTGAAGTTATCCTCATTTTGGGGTAAATTTGCAGGACTACATTCAGAGATAGTAGTTGTATCACTCAACTTGTCAATTATAATAATATACCTTGGTAATCTTATTTAAATATCTATCTGTGATATAGAAACAAAAACACACATACACATGCATGTATATGTATGATAAATTTGTGAAAAGCAATTGTTCTTAATAGATCTATTCAAAATTTGATAAGAAATGAAAGGATTAATTGCTGTAAGTAGGGCAAAGTTGGATAACCTAGTATTAAAATTATATACTTAAGTCCAGTATATGCAGAAACACAGAAAAATCACACAAAGGCCTAAAGATTCCAGAACTTCAAGAAAGTTTATCAATTGGTAATAGAACATTACTTAATTCAAACTTTGAATTTTAGGTAAAAATCTTATTAAAAGGTATAATTCATAAATCAAAACAAAACTGCTAGATATGAATTTATTATTGCTTATAGGTCAGAACAAAACATCTTTTAATAATAACAAGATATTACAAAGAAAATTTAAAAGCATTTTAAAATTTCATTAAAACTGCTTTATGCTCTCATGTCATTATTAACATAATATTACCCATGTTGATATGGGAAAAAGCTGGAAAAACTAATGTGGAAAAGTTAGGCATAATCTCTACAATTAATTTAACAAATATAGGGTGTTTCCAAAAATGTATACATACAGTGTAATTATAAAGGAATGTTTATTAAAATACATTTCACTTTCAAATTTGAGCTATCAGCTGTGTATATATTTTTTGGAATACCTGTATTTTCCCATACATTACCCAGGACATGGATGACAATGCATTTGCTTAACAAATACAGAAAAAATATGACTTCTGTTGATACTAGTAAGACCGAGATATTTCTAATACTGTCTGTTCTTTCTTCCAAAAAAATATTTATTCACCCAATAAATCTACTCTGACAATGTCTAAAAGTCCAAGAAGTTTTGGACACAAAGGATAATTATCCATATAATAAAAGGGTAATATGCAAATTGACCATAACAGCAGAACTAGGAATGACTGGTGGCTATAACACTCCTGACCACCAGGGAGCAGACACTCAATGAAGGAGCTGCCACTGGTTGTCACTGCATTTCCACAGGGGGAGCTCCACTCAGCCACAAGCCAAGCTGACAACTTCTAGCACAGTGGCAGTAGCGGGAGCCTAAGCCACAGTTGGACATCCCCCAAAGGCTCCTGGGCTGCTAGAGGGATATCTGACTGCCAACTTAGGCCTGATTCCCCTGGAAGTGGACCTGAGCTGATAGGTAGACATCCTACAAGGGCTCCCAGACTGTGAGAGGGTGCAGGCCTAGCTAAGGGACCCCCTGCCCAGTGCACAAATTTTCATGCACCAGGTTTATAGTGTTATGGTTAAAAAAAAAAAGAAGAAAAAGAAAAAAAAATGATGAGATGCTAAAATGAATAAGACATAAGTCTTTATCATCAATACATAGAATAATGACCCTGTCCAGAGTGTGTAAAAAACTACAAAGTACATTATGATAGTTTATTTTAAAGTGAAATCTAAAATCTAGATAATTATTATTTTGGGAATCCCCTTATAAGATTTACAGGAGAACAATTTTAATTATTTACTCTCATGCCATTACATTATTTGATGATACATTATGATAAACCAGTGGCCTGGTGCATGGATTCATGCACACTGAAAGGAAATCTGGAGCCCTTGCCCATGTGCCTGGGGAGTTTCCACGGGTCTGTCCCCCTCCAGGCAGCTTCCTGAAAAAATGTTTCCAAATGTCCCTTCTGTGGCTAGGGTTGCACCTTGCTGGCTGAGAGATCCCCCATGGACACCTTGGGCCATGCTGGATGTTTTCCATCACTTGGAGCTGGATGAGAGACACTCTGAGATGAACAATACAAAGTTGAGAATCTCAGAGGGCTGGGGTGCTCTCGCCCATGCCCCCTCTCTTCAGACCCATCTCTCTGACTTTTGCCCTGATTGTTAGTCACCACCTTGTGGCCATTTTTTACATTGTTGCCTTTCTCTGTAGATTTGGGGCAATAAGGGATAAGATTTGATTTTGATGCCTGGGGCAGAATTCCAGGAGCCTAGTGATATCAGTCTCATCCCAGTTACTCTGAATGTGATTCATCCTTTCCCTGGAAATTGTACCTGTAGGCTTATAGGGCATGTGCCTGGTGGCAAATTCTGGCTGAGCTGTGGTCATCCTCGGGGCTGGGTACCAGCACTGTGTGGGTGGCGGAAGAGAGGGGAGGGAAGGGGTATGTCTGCAGGAGCCTCCACTCATGGACCTGCCTGCCTGCAGGAGCCTCCTGGGATCCACAGGGAACTTGGAAGCCTGGATTCCAGCCAGGCCCAAGAAGGGTGCAATGGGCTCTACCACGGACACACATGGGAGACCTGCTACTTGGATTAGGATTTTCTCACTTTTTCTGGGACTCTCTCTGGAGTGGGGAACAGTCCACCTTGGAAGTGGCAGCTGGGGGTGGTCGAAAGGAAGGAGGGAGAGGCCGATTGCAGTCCCAGGTAAGGTGTGTTCTTAGTATTTCAGTTCCACATTTGAAGGAATAAGGCAATAGCTAAATGGTGGAACATAGCCCTGATGCCTGAGGGGGAGTTATAGGGGGGAAGGCATCAGTATCCAGGTTGTTCTGGTCACATGCAAATGTTCCACTCTGCATTTATTTGCAGTAGATTGTACCTGCAGAATATAGTGGGTGATTTTTTTTTACGCATCTCCCGGCCCAAGTGTGGGTGTTCCTGAGCTGAACAGGTCAGGCCAGCACATGCTGGTGCCCCTCCACCCACTGACCCCCTGGAGCCAGCATTCTTCAGAGATCCAGAAGTAGATACATGGTACCAGGATGCCGATCTTTCCAGAAAATGGGGCCTGGGCCAGGTGGTAGATGGAAGTTGCAAAGGGCTCACCTCCAGACATGTGTGGGTGTCAGTCATTGGAATGGATTTCACCAGCGCTTGCTCTCAAGATGGGGGCTGGCCCAGGCAGTATGTGTGTGAAGTGCCTCTGTGAGTTTTTTTCTGAGCCTGCATCAGGAGATCTAGAGGGCAATAGGTAAGGGGTGTGGTGCAGTCACAGGGTCCAAAGGGAGAGTTACAGAGGTCAATATTAGCTAATCTATGGTCATTATGGTTATACCCCCACCACCCAGGCATCAGACTGTAGGAGGCAGGCGAGGCTCACATGCTGCATCTGTGCTCACCAGCTGTGAGCTTGGCTTCTGGTTGAGCATCACTCCTGCTGTGGGAGAACACTGAACACCAGGGGACAGCTCCTGCATTGAGCAACTGCTCCTGGTGGTCAGTGCACGTTATAGTAACTGGTCGTTTTGTTCGTTCCTCCCTAACGTTGCTAAGCTTACATACATACATACACATACACACATACATGCATACATACATACATACATACATACTAGTGGCCCGCTGCACGAAATTCATTCCCCAGCCGGGACCGTATTTTCCTCAGTCCAGCTTGCACCCTCCCTACTCTGGGACACCTCAAAGGATTACCTACTGCAGGTTTACAAGGATCAGGCCCAAACTGGCAGTTGGACATCCCTCTCACAATTTGGGACTGCTGGCTCCTAACTGCTCATCTGCATGCCTACCTGCCTGATTGTCCTGAACCACTTTGTCTGCTGGCCAGCTCACCCCCAGCAGCCCCCTATCACCAGCCTGCTTGCCCTCAAATGCCTCTCCTCCCCCCACCAGCCTGATCACTCCCAACTGGCCCCCATGCCAGTGTGCTTGCCCCCAACTGTCTCCCCTGCAGGCCTGCTCACCCCAACTTCCCCCGCTATTGGTCTGTTCATCCCTACTTTCCCTCCCCACTGGCCTGCTCACACACAACTGCCCCTCCTGCTGGCCTGCTCACTCCAAACTGCCCCCTGTGCTGTCCTGGTCACCTCCAACTGACCCCCACTGACAGCCTGCTTGCCCCCAACTGGCCCTCCTGCTGGTCTGCTTACTCTCAACAGCCCTGCCCCCACTAGCCTGATCACCCACAACTGCTGTCCCATCCTGGCCTATCACCCACTACTACCCTCCCCTCTTGGCTTCTAACCACCTAAACCTTGGCCCCACACCATAGATTTGTCTAGAAGAAAGTCCAGAAGGTCTCCTGGAAGGTCTCCCAGTCTAATTAGCATATTACACTTGTATTAATATAGAGGCTTCATGAATGGGTGGGGCTGGCTGGGTTGCCTTGAAGAGTGTCCTGGATCAGGGCAGGGGTCCCACTGGGGTGCCTGGCCAGCTTGGGTGAGGGGCTGAGGACTGTTTGAAGGCTGACCATGGCCCCAGGTGACCCAACTCCCAGGTCCCCCCCACTTTTTTTTTTTCCCAGTGCCTCCTTGAGTGGAGGCCAGAGCCGGCTGGAAGCAGGTATTTGGGATTTATTTATCTTCTATAATTGAAACTTTGTAGCCCTGAGCAGAGGCTAGGGGTGGGCGGGATGCTTGGCTTCCTTCATCACCAGGGGAAACCCAAGCTTCCTGCTAGCTCCAGCTCTGTGTCCGCCACCATCTTGGTTGGGTTAATTTGCATACTTGCTCTGATTGGCTGGTGGGCATAGCAGAGGTACAATTTGCATGTTTCTCTTAAATTAGATAGGACTAGAGGCCTGATGCATGAAATTCATGCACTGTGGGGAAGAGGGTATCCCTCAGCCCAGCCTGTACTCTCACCAATCTAGGATCCATCTTACAATCCAGCACTGTTGGTTCCTAACCACTCACCTGCCTGCCTGTCTGATTGCCCCTAACCACTTCTGCCTGCTGGCCTGATCACCCCCTAACTGCTCCCCTGCCAACCCGATTGCCCTCAACTGCCCTCCCCTGCCAACTTTATCGCCTCCAACTGCCCTCCCTTGCTAACCAACTCACCCCTAACTCCCCTCTTTTGCTGGCCCAATCACCCCCAACTGCCCTCCCCGATGGCCTGTTCACCCTCAACTGTAATCCTCTGCCAACCTGATCATCCACAACTGCCCTCTCCTTCCAGCCATGTTGTGATGGCCATCTTGTGGCAACCATCTTATGATGATGTGGGGCAGCCATCTTGTAATGATGTGAGGGTGTCTCACAAAAGGTGTGAGGGCCACATAGGCTCTTATTAGTAGAGTTAGACTAGAGGCCCAGTGCATGAAAATGGTGCATTAGGTTGGGGGGATCTCTCATCCCAGCCTGCACTCTCTTGCAATCTGGGACTGCTGGCTCCTAACTGGTCACCTGCTCGCCTGCCTGATTGCCCCTAACCAGTTACCTCCTTGTCTGATCGCCCCTAACTGCTCACCTATCTTCCTGAGTGCCCCTAATCACTCACCTGCCTGCCTGATCACACCTGATTGCCTCTGCCTCAGCCCCACTGCCTCAGTTTCATCCAGAAAGTTGTTTGGCTGTCCAGTCTTATTAGCATATTACACTTTTATTATTATAGATAGGCACTCTTCTTTCAGCAGAAATCATCCATCATTGTCACACCTAGCTCTGATCAATATATTTATTCTTTATTGCTTAGTTGTTAATTCACGTTATTCAAATTTTCCCTTGGTAATCATTTAAACCTCTGGTAAAAACCTAGAAGGATAATTAAATTTTAAGATATTTGCACAGAAACCATAATTTAGAATAAGTGTGTTGCAGCAGCAATTCTGGCCTCTAGAGATTAAGCTCTGAAATGACCCCATATGCTATCAGATGAATCGCATAAAGATATAAGCTCAAAATAAGTTGCTCTTAACCTTGAATGTGTGAATAATTTTGCATATCCATAATTGTCAATATGGCACCCTTCAGGATACACTGGTTTTGTTGGGCAGAGAGCCAATCAGCCTTATGCTCAGTTATATGTGAGCCAGCTGGACTTCTGACAGGTGCATTGTGGTGGTTAACTGCCCTCATCTACACTCTTTAACTCTCCAGTGACTTTGTTGTTCACAGATGCTTCCCAGGGGAACAGGTCAGGACAACAGTGAGTAAAGCTTAACATGTGCACCTTTTTGTGATGAAGGCATCATTAGGGCCCAAAGATAATATTATAAATAGGAAAAATTTGAAAAAACAGTATGGTAATTCTGCAAGCCTCTTGTAGATGTTCAGTTGTACAAGAAGGCCATTCCCTGATTATACATTTCAGTAAATATGACTAGGAGTTAACCTAAAATTCCATTTAGAAAATAGCACTGTTAAATATTTCATGCTGAATCAGGGTTACAATTTAAGGATGTATCCATTCCAAAAAATTTCCTTAAATTTGTCGACCTGTGAAAGCAAGTAAACTGGATTTCTTAGCACAGAGAGCATTTACTGGAAGAAAGATGCTGAAAGATTACATAAGTTCCTTTCAAAAGTAACAACCATTGCCAAAAATTCTACCTATTGTACCTCTAATGACATCAGCCTTATTTAATTTGTTTCAGGAAAGTGGTCTAGTATATTTTATCCAATCAGAGGATTCATTTTCAACTCCAGATATCGTGGAACTAATAGAGGGGAAGGAACACACAGATATATATTGTTGGTAGAAATACACAGGTGAACATATATAAAAAGAAATTTGGTAATATCTAGATTATATGCTTATTGATTTGTCCTTTTACAAACCAATCTATCCTTTAGGAATCTTTTTCCAAGATATCTTAGAAAAAATGAAATGGCATATATGAAAGGTTATTCATTATTGTTCTTTTGGTTAAAACAAAAAAACTGGAAATAATCAAAGCATCCATCTTTAGGGGACTGACTGAATACAATATGATACATCCATGAAATGAAATATTATCAATCTCTAAAAATAATTAAAATATATTTATACATGGAAATATATTTATACATAATGTAGATTAATCTCTAAAATGTTTTAAAAATGAAAAACTATAATTCTTATATTTTAAATGATACTTTATAGTTTATAAAGATACATTTTTGATACATATGCAAAGTCAGTAAATTTGAAAAGTAGGCCATTAAATAAACATATTTTATCACATTAATTTTTAAAACTTTTTTAAAGAGCAATTTTAGGTTCACACCAAAATTGAAAATTCAGAGATTCCTCATGTACCATCTTCTCCCAGACATGTTCAGCCTCCTCCACTATCCACATCCTCCACCTCAATGGTACATTTGTACCATTCATATCAAAGGTACAGTTGATTAACCTACATGGACACATTAACAGTCGCCCAAAATCCACCATTTACATTGCGGTTTACTCTTGGTAGTTTACATTGTATGGATTTGGACAAGTGTGTAATAACATGTATCCACCATTATGCGATCATACAGAGTAGTGTCACTGCCCTGATTTGTACTGATTTTTAATTAATTTGCTTAGTTTCTTCTCATGCACTTGACGTAGAACCCAGGGGCTTTCCCTGGCTTAAAGAATCCATTGCAACAGGGTCTCCCATGATTTCCCCACTGCTGTACTTTTGAAATTTTACACAATACAGTTGCTTGAACATAATTGATACCTTAATAAGTACATGCTTAATATAACAAAGAATAAGTATTTAATTGACTCCCTTTTTTTGACTGAAAGTAAATGTAGCCACTACACCTCAGGTGAAAAGAAAGCATCAAATCTAATCCCAGGTATAAGAACAAGAAGCAACTAATGCAGCCTAAAAAAAAATACTGGCAGAAACATTAAAACTTTGTTTATTTTAGAGTAATCATTCTGGGTTGCTTAAGTATCTTTTTAAAAAAACACATATTTTTATTGATTTCAGAGAGAAAGGGAGAGGGAGAAAGAGATGGAAAGATCCAGTGATGAAAGAGAATCATCAATCGGCTGTCTCCTGCAGGCCCCGCACTTTTGATCTAGCCCACCACCCAGGCATGTGCCCTGCCTGGAATTGAACCATGCTCTCCTGGCTCATAGAATTATATTCAGCCACTGAGCAACACTGGCCAGACTGAAGTATCATTTTAACTGTAAAATGATTCTTTGATGTATTAATCAGAGTTCTGAGGAAAAGAGAGGGGGTGGGAATCTTAACATGGGACCACTGCTCAACATTTGCAGATATCAATTATATTTGTCCCTTGGGCTTTTAAAAGGCAAACATTCCAAATTTCCTCAAGATTTTCATATGTCACATTTTTGCTTGACTCCATATACTCAAGAAAATTGAATCTCATTTCAAATGTGATCTGACCATCATATTTGGAGCATCACTTTTCTGTTTATCTGTGTTTCCTTTAATCGATCCTGTTGTTCAATTGTTTTCACATTACCTCTCCAAACCCTTACTAGCCGTTGTGACTTACAATGAATTTGTGACAACTAAATTCTCAAATATGCATTACTATGCATTTATGGAAAATATTTGAATACAAAATATCATTTGCATTTATTTCTAAAATAGGTATTTATTAAATACTAGAGCTCCAGCATATAATTAAATCATGCACATGTAGGGTCTCCTAGGCCTAGCCTGCCATGAGGGCCATATCTGCTGCCCCATGATGCCTTGCATGCTCCACGAACACTGCAGGCGCCCTGGGGAATGGCGGGGGGGGGGGTGGTGGTGTCAGGGCTGGGGGAAGGACCTGAGAGGTGCTCCATGAACCTCCTGGTGACTGGTCATTTGGTCGTTATGGTGTTATGGCCATGGGCCTTTTATAATATAGATTGACTACTATATTATCAGTACTATGTTAAGCATTAGAGTGGCAGGAAAAAAACAACAGATTTAACATCTCTGTTTTTATTAATTACTACCTAGAAGACAAAACTGGGAATTTTTTTTTTTACTTTAAATACATTTCAAAAATAGATGACAGATGTTGATAAATAAGCAAAGAATACTCAGAGAAATATAGATGGTAAGACATTTAGTTTAAATATGATGCTTAGGAAAAGCTTAGGAGAAGATGATATTTAATTTGGAATATAAAACATGACAAAAATCTACTTTTGTAGTTGTAACAAAATAAAATGACCACAAATTTGTTAACTCCATGTTAGGAGATGGAGTTCTGTATCTTGATTTTGGTGAAAGTTATACAAATGCATATATAAATAGAACTATACACACTCTCATATATATTAGTATGAATGCTTATAAAATAGATGAATCTAAATAGGACCTGTGGACTCTATATTCTCTATTTACTGGATTTGATTTTGTAATTATAGTCATGCAAGTTATCACCTCTGGGAAAACTGGGTGAAAGGTACTCAAATCTACACTGTACTTTTCTTTATAACTTCCTCTGAATCTATAACTATTTTTATATACAAATCAAACAAAATAGAGTCATATTTGACTTTATGTGAATTTAGGGAGAAAATGGAATCTTATTATGAAGCTTTCTAGTACTATAAAATAATTCTAATCACAAATGACTTCAGCCAAGTAGTGGCTTTAACCGGATTTATTAGCAAACATAATTTGTCTTGAAATTTCTAAATTATGTACTAAAATGACAGTTTTAAAATTACATATCTACACATAATTAGCATTAGATTCTCTCTTTTTGCTTACTAAAGTGACATGTTGTTCTTGTTTACGGGCATGATTAATATCTTTCTATTATTCAGCCAGTCGTTATCTTCTTGCTTAATCAGTCACGAATTCTAGCACAACGAGCATGGGCCATATGACAATAAAGCAAACTTTTAGAAACTGAATGATTTTCATGTAAATAATTACATTTGTATAGAGAAGAGGAGGGGAAGGATGTTTGATGGGTGATTTTTTTTATTTGATTAAAATTGTTTTGTTATTTCAATTTCCATTATTGAAATATATGAGCACCTTTTTCCTGCTTAACAAATATAATAAACATAATTTTATTTTTGTAAGTAAATTATTTTTTCACACAATTGTAATTCTGATTTAATTTATATAAGATATTAATTATGAATAAATTTGTGACTGGTGCAATCCTATTTTCAGAAAACAATGGAAAATATTTTTCTTTAGGAGAATTATTTTATTTCTTTAAAATACAATGGTGGGTGGGTGGCTCAGTGGCTCACTTGGTTGGAGCGTCATCTCAGTACACCAGGGGACTGTGGGTTTGATTCTAGTCAGGGTACATATCGGATCTCTCTCTCTCTTTCTTTCTCTCTATAAAATTCTATAAATATCATGTCTTTGGGTAAAGATTTAAAAAAAAAGTGGTTAAAAAAAAAAAAACACCTACAATGCTTAATTTGGGTTCACATTAGCTGGAATTTTAGCTGAAATTTCCTTAAACTTTGCTCTTCTATTACCTTTTAAATAGAAGTATTTTTGTGCCCTGAGATATCATATCTATTGGGGGGAAAAAGAAACAACAACTAAGTATATCTTTTATTAACTTTTCTTTTGCAGTATGAGTCACATGTAGACATATTCACACAAGAAGATACAGTGCAATAGATGTGACTATGAATAATAAGCATCTCCCTGTGACATAAATTAGCATTAAGTTCAATTTCTAAAATTGTAATATCTAGAGTATATAGTACCATCACTTACAGTTTCACGTGTTGAGACATGGCACATTTCCAACCTTTATGTTGTAAAGACTGAATCTGTTTCTATATTTAGATTCACAGCTGTTTGGTTTTCTCACAGATGCTTCCACTTCCAAGATAAGCTTTTAAGAACAGATGAACATGTCACAATTTCTGTCATATATATATATATATATATATATATATACATATATATATATATATTAAAATTATTACTTGTGTTAGGTCCAACATGTATTGAGCTCTTTGCACTAGGATTGAAAAGCCATAAGGATACAAATAAGCACATTTCATAGGAAGTCATTTTAGAAATGAAAGAACCTTAGGTTTGCAAATCAATGTTGGTCCTTCTCTTTAAAAACTAAATACTCAGATTATATCTACCAACAAAAGAAGAATTACTCAATTTCCCTGATGCCAATCTGTTCCCTTTTTATATAAAAAAAATATTTATTGTTGAAAGTATTATATGTGTCCCCTTTTTGTTTGTAATTTATACAAATTAGAAAGATAAAAGCAGTCCTGTAAGTTAGATTTATTTCCAGTATGCAGTGAAGCTAATTGGAAAAAAAACTTATTCAAAATTCAGGTAGAGATTTTTAGCAATCGTTTTTTTGTGTGTTATAGAGTCCTGTTTTTATTCAGATAAATAAATCCATGTTCACTTTACCTTAAAAATGTTTATCTCTGAAATGTAAAATAATCCCTGAAGAATGTGATAGAATTACTGTTCCTTACTATTTTTTCCCCCTCCTATTTGGTTCTCCTTACTCTTTGCCACTTACCTTTACTTATTTCTGTGGTAGGCAGTCAGACATAAGCAGAGCAAGGACATGTGCCAGGTGCAGAAGGTCCCCAGGGTGGAAAGTCCTAAGTGCCTAGCAAAGGACAATTGTAGGGTGGGACCTTGCCTCCAGGGTGACCTTTTCTTCCCCAGAATACCAATTGTCATGCAGTTTGGACATCCTGGCCTTTCCTTTCTAGAGAGTCTGAAATTAAAGTAGAAAAATCTCTAATCACTGCTCTAGATTGTTGAATTCTACTTACTAGATAAAACTAAGATAAAATGCCTTGCTGGGGTAGTTCGCATTGGCCCATGAACCAAGAAGTCACCAGTTCAATTACCAGTCAAGGCTTGATCCCAGTGGGAGTGTGCAGGAGGCATAATTTCTCTATCCATCTCCCTTTCTCTCTCTTAAAAATCAATGAAAATATATAAAAAAATTTTTAAATGAAAAATATTGGATAAATAACTCAATTCACATATATGTTTCTCAATATTTATTTAGAATTAAAATAAATCATTTGCTCTAACTGAAATAAGGTTAAGATTACTTTATGGTTTTTCTATTTTTATGATAATATTTTTCCCCTTTAACCAATACTCCAAACACATTTATATTGTAGTCTAAGCTCATGCCTGTTGTTCAAATACATCTTTTGATTAAATAAGTAAATATGTAAACAAATGTATAAAATGTTTTAAAATAATCCTATATAATAAAAGAATGCATGAAAATTAACCATACCTCTGCTATGCCCATAAGCCACACCCACCAGCCAATCAGGAACAAGTATGCAAATTAACCTAACCAAGATAGTGGTTACTTTGCATATCCAGGCACAGAGAGAAAACTGAAGACAGCGTAGAAGGAAGCCTAGCACTGCAGAAGGGAGTAAAGCTGCAGAGAAGCAAGCAAGCAGGGCAGTGGAGAAGGGAGGGAAGCCAGCGGGGCTGTGGAGCCTTCTGCAGGAAGTTCTATTCTTGCAGGAATCTTCCTGCAATGGGCCTCCAGTATATAAATAAAAAATCATTAATTCATATACATAAATTAATATGAATATGCCTATTGAAGAACTCAAATATATTAAAACAAGTCAATGACCTTAGTCATTATATTTTAATCATTGCACTATAAAAATACCTAGCCTAAAACAAAATATATTTTTAAAATTTATATTGTTTCCATATGAAAAAAAAAATCAGAAACAGACTTTTTTTTTTTTAAGACAGGATAGTCTTTAACATTTATTGACAGAATAAGTTGTATTATTCTTATTCCAAAATGTAACTTCTCTAATCAATTTACTATTTTTGCTTCTGTGAAGCATTTAAATAATTGGAATACACACATTCTTTCTCAGACTGGCTGTCTGCTGAGTCTAATAAAATGTGATAATTACATACCGCTTTGGCACCTCAAAATTTATCCTTTTGAATGTTTTGGCATCTGTGCTATCCTTTGGTCTATTGATAGCTAAATATAGAAACAAAATGCTTTTTAAAAGAAATAATCCAAGGTGACTAATAGGAGTGCTTTTAGTCCCAATGTGTACATTTTAGTGTTTTTATCTTCTTTAAGGTAACCTGACCACAAATACATGCAAAATATGCACTGGTGAGATTTCCACTTTCTTATCATTTTACACAATATTAATGGATTGAATGTATTCATAGGATGGACTCTTTTGATTATTTCTTAAGCAGACTCTTGGAAGTAAATTATCATATATCTAAGGGTTTTTTTCAAACCTTAGTTCTTTGAAATAAATATGTTTATTACTTAAACATAGTGCATTAAAGAATATGGGTTTGATAGTACACTGATTCACAGAATGCTTGAGTATCTTGAGGTGTGTCAACTTAAATAAGATGACTGAGTCTACACATTACCATCTTGGAAAAACTAATAGGTCTTTGGTGTTTGACTTTTAGCATCCAAGTGGGCATGCTAGAGTCAAACACCTTAAGTTAATCTCATTTCCTTCATTTAAGTGAAATAGTAGGACATATACAGGGTAGGGGAAAAAAGTAGGTTTACAGATGTGAATATGTGAAACACAGAATTTATTCTTGTATTATTGTTTATTAATTCTTATATTATTTTTCATATGAACAACTGTAAACTCACTTTTGCCCCATCCTATATATAATTTCTGGTTTATTTAATGCAACATTTTTTGTAAGATGTACCCATATTATTGCAACTGTCTAATGTTCATTGTCTTTGTTTCCTAAAATTCACTTATGACTATTCTACATTTTATTTATCTATTATATTATACTAGAGGCCCAATATGGATTTATGCAATGTTGGGGTCCATTTGGCCTGATCTGCAGGGATCAGGCTGAAACCAGCAGTCCAACATCTCCTGAGGAATCCTAGAGTACTGAGAGAGCAATCTGCAAAGTTGCTGTCATCTGGCAACTCCTGTGTTGAACAGCTGCCCCCTAGTGGTCATTGTGTGTCATAGCTACTGGCCATTTGGCCTGTCAGCTCTTCGGCCAGTTGCTTAGGCTTTTATATATAAAAATTATAGACATCTGGATACTCTAGACATATGGATATTCTAAATTACATGTAGATATAAATGGTATTACTATAAAATTTGAGAACCTGTATTTTGGTAAAGATATAATTTTTTATTTTATTTTATACCCAAGGTAATAAAAAGGGTTATAGACTTAAAATTCTGTTAGTTTGAGTAATTTGTTGTACTAGTTTACATTTCCTCTAAGTGATGCATGAGATTTCCAGTTGCTCTACATCTTCACCAACACTGTCACCACTTGTAAAAGCTATAGAAAAGTGGGTGATGTCATCATGTAGAATTTTTATTATGTCAAGGAGTTAATGGAAATGCTCAAATAAATTATATATATATATATAAATCAAGTGGCCAGAATGACAGAGGACTAGAACAATCAGTCACTATGATGCACACTACAGTGGCCAACTGGCCTGATCAGGATCCAGATCAGCCCCTCCAACCTTCTGCAGCCCCTTTTCTCAGAAGGCTCCACCTCTTATCATCCTCCACAGTCAGGAGCAGGTCTGGCAGGCCTATTACCCACGGCCCATCTCCCCATCTGGCCTGGCCCCCAGTCAACCCCCTCCCTCAATGGGGGAAGGCTAGCTGAACCCTACCCATTGCCAGGAACCAATTCCAACATGTAATAACTACAAGAATTTCATCAAAAAGTTGGTAAAAGTTGGGGAGCTGAACAAGGGCTGAGCCACAAATGTAGTTACCTGTTGGAAAAATGGTTTCAATACATTTCTCCAAACCTAAAGATTTCTATATATTATTGTCTGCTGCAAGACAGCTCAGGGTATCTTAAATTTGTATGTTATTGGCTCATGTTGACAAAGAGCTGAATAGCTGTAGGCTATTTCCCAAACTGACAATGCTTCTGTAAACCTTACCTTTTGAAGTGTATATTTTCACCTTGCCTTAAGACAAATTGTGTTAATAAATAGCAAGTGGTCTTTAGACAAGGGGTAGTCTTTTAGCTCCTCTACCTGAAGCTCCCTCTGACCCCCAATGCCTTTCAAAATTATCTTTTGTTTTTGACTCCTTCTTGAATCTACACAGCAGCTCATTTCTCCAGAATGCAGAACACTTTGTAAGGCTGGGAAAAAAAAAAAACACCCAGCCATCCACATGAATTCATGCACTGGGTCTCTAGTTATGGATATAATAGTCTGCTTGTTAAAAAATGGTCAGGTCAGGATAACACAGTGAAAATATTTGGGCAGTGAACTGGAATAAAGAACAAGAAACCATAGAGCATTTGGGGAATAAAGTTGGTGTGTGAGGTATCTTTGCACTTTACACTGAGTGATAACATGGAATTAAGGCTTCAAGAGTTAGTTGCAACAGTCCCTTTGAGACATATCACTACTAGGGCTAGAACCATAAGACTTACTCACTTCACATTATTTATATAATCTCTAGGTGTTTGTCAAATAGGATAATATTGGTAATAATAATGCTTACTTTCTATATATACATAAAGAAATAAGAACACTTCAACTATAACATCAGGAAGACCATAAGTGTAAGTGTTAAATAGAATGCTAACATTCTCTATTGCCAATCCTAATTTTCTCCCTGGTTGTCTGCTGTTTACTTTGGAGATTTGGAAAGTAACAAAAATAGTGAGACTATTCTACTTTACTTATGTTAAGACCTTGGTGCCTGATGACATCATATGAACATACTGATATGTAACCAACTGTGTAAGTAAGCTTTTAGCAACATTATAACTCCATTTAAATGTTAGGCTTCTATATGGTCTGTGTTTACTATTATAACACTAGTTGTCTTCTGAATAAAAATGTGTGATTGTTAAAACACATAAACATGTTTACCTTTTTTATCTCAGCATGATCCCTTTGGGCAGCATGAAAGAAAGGCAGTAAGAAAAAGAGGGAGGTAGGGAAGGAGGAAGGAAGGAAAGAAGAAAGAGAGAGAAAGAGAGGAAGGAAAGAAGGAAGGAAGAGAGGAAAGAAGAAAGGGATGGAGGGAGGAAAAGAGGGAGAAAGGAAAGAAAAGATTAGTAAAGGAGGGAGAGAGAAAAGAAGGAAGAAGTACATTCATAAAAGAGAACAGAGATTTTGCTAAGTAATAGCTGTACAGGTCAACAACCAGACTGGTGATCAAATAATATTTCGATTGGCATTCACAGTAGTTTCTAGTGGGTTTCCCTATTACTAGGGAGAACATTAATGGGGAATTCAGGATTCCTGGAAACAAAAGAAGAGTTAGCTGTTTTGCTCATCTGTACCAAGTCAATTGGGTGTCAGGTGCTCCTTCTTCCAATTATTTCCTACTATAACATTCATAGAAATCTCAAGAAATCCCATGAACTTGGAGAATGTAAAGATAGAATATAATTTGCTCCATTCCCCTTCTCTTATTTAAATAAAGAACTTTTTAATTATACAAAGCCCAAGATGATTTATTATGAGAAGGTAAGTCTTTCTTTAAACATTATTTAAAAGAATTTCCCAACTTTATCAAAGCCATTTACTTATGTAAGAATTCAACAAAAATGTCTAAGTGTGGATTTTAAATGAAGATACATGATGATAAAAGAAAAAAGTTTCATCACACAGAAGTAAGTGCAGGCAAGGAAGCTAAATTTATGATACTGAAACCCAAGAAGATAAATTGTCATGGTAATTTTCCATTATACATAGAAGAATAAACTGCAGCACACCAGTTACTGAGTAGTTTTGTGTAGCATTGAAAAATCACATCCTTTCACATTAGTTATATTACTTTCAATCTGACTTGTATTTGTCTCAAATTGTCTCTTGAACACTAAAATTGCAATAAATTCTACGAACTGGACTGATCATAATACAAATTTCATATTAGGAGAAATTTATCATTGTAGCTGTGCCTCTTCCCATATTTGCCCTTCTTTTCACTAAGAGAAAACTAAATGCTCTGATTTCAGAAAGTTTGTGATTTTGTCTTCCCACTTCATATGCTCAACTTGTTTCTCATTTAAATTCTTTCCTATCCTACCATTCAGAAAATTGAATACACTAACGCTCCTTGCTTTTGGTCCCTTGACTACTTTCAGTCTTCCACTAAACACTCCAAGATTATTTTACACTTGGATCATCTCCCATCATGCCATTAAGAAAATCTAATCTCCCTACTTTTAGTTATTTAGAAAGAATTGCTAATTTGAAAAACTCTTGATATTTTGCTGTAGCTCAGAACACTAACAGCTCTCTCTTTGAAGATTCGTTTCCATCACTCATTCCCCCATTGTCCTATTTCTAATCTCATTTTCCTTAGTGACATTTATTCCTCTCATTCTATAAAAAGGTCTCCATTATGTCTCCTTAAAATTGTTTATTTAATATTCTTGTCTCTCTAATTACTGATATATTCATCTTCTTCTGTTGGTACATAGTGGGCTACCATTTACAAGTTGAGCAGATTTTGGTTGAGTTACTTCCTGGAATGTACTCTCAGGCCAACAATCATTGTAAAGTTTTTAAGACTATCTTATCTTTAATTTACTTAAGTCATCTATACCTAAACTTATCATAGATTTTAGAAGAAATACCAGTAGTGCATGAAGTACAGAGGTTTATTGCCTGTAGTAAAATGGCGGTCTCCCAATCAGTATAGACTTATTTGGCAAATTCATCCTTCAAGAACCCTCTGAACCACACCAGCCAGGACAAGGAGGTATCATAAAAAGATTTAGGTTCAGAAGTTTAATTTGATTAGAAAATATAATTTATCAGATTTAGGGATCAACCTGAGAATGGCTATATGATATATTGTTTAAAGCAGAGATTCTAGGCCAAGCTGCTTGGGTTGAATCTTGGTTCTCAACCTTCTAGCCATGAGACCTTAAACAAGTTACTTAATCTCTATGTTTCTCAGTCTTCTACTCTATAAGGTAAGAATATTAATAGAAATGTTGTAGGATTACATGAGATAGAGATGAAGTACAAAGAACAGTGCCTTATCATTACAAATGCTTTATAGTATTAACTACTAGAGGCCCACTGCACAAAATTTGTGCATGGGTGAGGAGTGTCCCTCAGCCTGGCCTGTACCTTTTCACAATCCAGGGCCCTCAGGGGATGTTCAACTGCCGGTTTACGCCTGATCTCGCAGGGATCCCTGCAGGATCAGAGCCTAAACTGAAAGTTAGATATCTCTCTTGGAATTCAGGACCACTGGCCTCTAACCACTCTGCTGGCCTGCCTGATCTGCCTCACCACTGTGGCTTTGTCTGGAAAGATATCCTAATTGACATCTATAAGGTCATTTGGCTATATGGTTTAATTAGCATGTCATACTTTTATTATTATGGATTATTTAATTAACATTAACTATTAAGATTTTAAGCCAAAATAATAAGACAGTGACATATGTCAGTTTGATATAATACTACACCCTAACGTAATCCTTTGATGGTTGATACCAAAACTAGATATAACTAGAGAAGCAATTTGAACCAATCATCATTCACTGTCAGTCAATATAAAGAATGGCTGAACCGAAATTCAGGAGATAGTGAAAGAATTTTCTTTTAGAGGAATAGAAAATTACCACATACAGTAAGTAGATTGAATGATTCATATTATTTGTAATAGAATGGGAGACTTCTTTTCAGTTGCTGTATGAAAGAACCAGTTCCATTTCAGACCAGTGCTCCCATCAATTCATTGCCCAATATAGTGCAGCCAGTTATATTCCCTTGAGAAAGTAGTCATTAAAACCAAAGTTGACTTCAACTTCTGCACTGTCAACAAAACCAGCCTCAAGAAAATACAGCAACATTTTGTGAACAACTGAGTCAGCAAAAATTATAAGACACAGTGAGGAACTAAGCAAACTAGATCCATTGTTTCTTGTGAGATACCAGAGAATGGTGAGTTTGAGAATGAATTAATGTCTATATAAGACAATATCTAAAGGCCTAACAGCACTAATATGAGAAATATCCACAAAATATTAGATATACTTTTTTTTCTACATTAACCTTAAGCCATGTAACTACATTTGAGAAGGGAAGGCAATTGCAAACAGTGAGAAAGAATTAGAACAAATAATCAACTAGTTCCCAATAGACAGACAAAAAAAGTAGATAAGTCTTCTGATTCTTTTTTTTCTTTTTTATTTTATTGTGTTACATGTATACATATCTCCCCATTGAGCCCACCCCGCCTTCAGGGCATACCCCAACTCCCCAGTGTCTTGTGTTCATTGGTTATGCTTGTATGCCTGCATACAAGTTCTTTGGTTGATCTCTTATCTACCCCACCTCTCCTTAATTTGACAGTCTGTTTGATGCTTTACTGCTTCTGTGTCTATCCTTTTGTTCATCAGTTTATAATGTTCTTTATTATCCACAAATGAGTGAGATGTTTCTCCTTCATTGACTGGCTTATTTCGCTTAGCATAAAGCCCTCCAGTTCCATCCAGGTTGCTGCAAATGGTAAGTATTCCGTCTTTTTAATGGCAGCATGGAATTCCATTTTGTAGATCTACCAAAGTTTTCTGATCCACTCATCTGCTGATGGGCACCTAGGCTGTTTCCAAATTGTAGCTATTGTAAATTGTGCTGCTATGAACATAAGGGTGCATAAATCCTTTCTGATCAGTGTTTCTACTTTCTTAGGATATCTGATTCTTGAAGGAAGGTAGAAAAAGGGAGAGAAGAGAGGAAAGAGAAAGAGGATAAACAAACATTTGTTGTTGCTAAGGTTGAATGAAAAGAAGATGAATATTCAGTGAAGAAGAGCTCCTATAAGATGTCCTCCTGAAAATTCCTTTAGTTCATTTTTTTATATTTTAGTTTTATGCAATTTGATAGTTTCTTTGAGCTTTGTGGTATAACAGTTATATAGTATACATACAATTCTATTAGTTATTGTCAAATTGCTCCCCAAAGTGGCTGTAACAATTTACACTTCCACCAGCAGCAAAATATGGGATTCCTATATTTCTTTCCATCTTTACCAACAATATTTTAAATTATTATCTAGTTTAGGACATCAGATGTATTAAATTGTAGTAATACTTTTACATTTCCATAATTTCTGAAGAAGTTGAAATTTCATATATTTACCCAGCCCTTTTCCCCAAGAAAGTGAATTTATATATTTGCCACTTTTATAATTCAGCACTTTGGCAACTTATTTTTTTTTTTTATTTATAGGTGGGTATTTTGTAGTCTACAACAAATTCTCTGCCAATTATATGCATTTAAAAATATTTTTCAGCTTAAAACTTGGCTTTTACTTTTCCTAGTGGTATCTTTTCAAGCAAAGAAATAAATTTTAATATAATCAACTTATCAAATCTTTTTCCATTACCTGTTTTCAGATATTTAAAAAAATACTCTTTATCTTCCAGTCATGAAGAAAATTTTTATTTTATATTGAAATTTTGAAATGTTCTTACATAGATATTTAATATCCAGGAATTTTATATGTGATGTGAAGCAAAATATTTATTCTTTAAATAAAATATTCAAAGGTACATGGGTCCATAACTAAGCTCTTTCTTCTGGGACATTGATTATTTGACTTTGCCACAGAAACTCCCAGTGTTTCAATTACCATTGTTTTATGGTATGTCTTAGCTTGTATCACTGCATTGACTCCCTCCTTGTTCTTTCTTCCAATTATCTTGTCTGCCATTGAGCTTTTGCTAGTTCATATACATTTTCAAATCAGATTGTCATGTTCCACAGCAAAAATAAGAGATTTTAATTAGCCTCACAATGAATATATTTATTTATTTGGAAAGAATTGACATCTTTCTGATAATAATGTTTATGTGCAAGAACATGATATATATCTATTTAGTTGTTTACATAATCTTTATGCAATTAATCAAATTTAACTTTTTTCCTATGAAGGAATGGACATCTCTTGTCAAATGCATCCTATGTATATCATCTATTCTCTTAAAATCATATTATCTTACTTTTTTATCCAGTGATTAGAGATGTAATTAATTAAAATATTATTTTGTTGTCAAGAAACCTACTTAAAATCACATCTAATCTCTTAATTTGTTAGTAGATTAAGAGTTGTAGAGAAATAATATAAAAATTAATGTTATAATACAAGAATAAACTCTGTTTTGTGTATTTATAACTATAAACCTACTTTTGCCCACCCTGTATTATCATTGTTCCTTCTCTCTAGTCTCTACATAATTTCTCATCTTTGTCTCCTTGAATTAGATTCAGCCTGGATATAATGTTCAATGTAAATGATTAGAAAAAGACATTTGTTCTCATTCTTTACTTTTAAATATGCTTCTAACAGTTCACCGGTACATACTATGCTATTTTTCACTAGCTTTAGGAAGTGTCCTGCTATCCTTAATTTGCTATAATTTTTAAGATAAATGGATATTGATTTTTCAGAAAGCTTTTTCTATAACTATGTCCTATGTATGTTTATCTCTCCTTTGATTTTAAATAAGAAAAATTATATAAATAGATTCTCTAATAAGTCTAATCTAACCTGGCACTAATAGAATGAATCCATTTAGTCAAAATATATATACTATTTTTAATATATCACTGGATTTATTTCGTTAATATTTGTAGGATGTTTACCTTATTCATATCATTATTGACCTTAAGATGACTATTTAAGATTTCTGGTTAAAAAAAAAGTGAAAAATAAAACAAAGAAAAATTATGGAACACATATATAATATCTTCAAGATGTTTTACATTGATCTCACTTAAACTTTATAGTAGCTCTCTAAAGTAAGTAGTTTTTTTATTGCTCACTTATCAGCTAAGTGGCTGAAGTTTAAGGAGATGGAATAACTTCCTCAAGGACTAAAGTCGTTTGGTGGCAGAGGCAGCATTCTGAAATGAATGCTAGAATCATTATTTGCTTTAAGCCCTAATCAAATGGTAGATTGTCCAAAAGGCCTTCAGAGACACCTAAACATTTTTTAAATTCTTTATCTGTCTTTCCTACTCTCTTTACCCTTGGTCTTCTGAACTTGATGTCTTTGGGAATTTCTTATTTCTTTATTTTAATTTGTCTGTAATATAATGAAATGAACATTTCTTGTGAGTTTGACTAGATTTTAAATTCCAGAAGGTCAGGATTTTTCCTTATCTGTTCTTTAAACTGTATGCAGTACCTTGCATATTGCTTTGTAAATATATAATTATCACCACACAAACATTTTCATAATGAATTGAATTGTTCCTTTTTGAAGCGAGAGTTTATATTTTGTAGAAGTTTTTGGTTTTCCTTGTACTATGTAAGAAAAAAATTTCCTTGAGTAGTGAAGGAGAAAATTAGTTCAGAAGAGAAACAAAATAATTAACATAGGATATAAAACAAGCAATAAAGACAGTCAAAATAAAGCAAACACAATAAAATTAAAATGGCATTATCGGTCATAAGAATATAAAATGGTGAACTAAATTTGCAATTTATTAAATTGTATATAATCAAAATTCTAAAAATGATATCTTACAGGATATTTCTGAAGGCTCTATTGGGTAAAGTTATCAGAAAACTGAGGAAATTCAAGATCCCAAGATAAAAGAATGAGTAAACTGAAGAGAAATGCAGTACTTTATCAGCCCAGGGAAATGACTACAAAGGCTCCAGTGGAAAGAGACAAAGGAAATAGAGATTGGAGCACCAAGATCTTTCATTTCTGTTGACTAGTCCTATTTTGTTACATGAAAATCTATTTTCATTCCTGTTTCTCTGCAAACAACTGCAACTTTAAAATCACAGTATAAGAAATAAAATATCTCCCCTTATCTAACAGTCTTCTTATATTGTCTTACAATTGTGATATTAAAACAAGAAACACTATGTGATTATAATTGCATTTATTGTCTTCTTATATGAAGATGAACATACATTCAGAGCATACATTTGAAAGACAATTGGATCACAATGTCCACATGTCAGTCATCTAATTTATCTACCTTAAAGGTACATTCATATATTTAATCAACTATTTAATAGTGTTTTATTTGTATATACATTTTCCCATTGGAAGAAATATATATATACTAGTGGCCCAGTGCATGAAATTTGTTCATGGGGGCAGGGGGAGGAGTCCCTCACTCTGATCTGCACCCTCTCCAATCTGAGACCCCTCGAAGGATGTCCTACTGCCAGTTTACAGGGATTGGGCCTCCACCAGCAGTTGGACATCCCTCTCGCAATCAGGGACTGCTGGCTCCTGCCTGCCTGCATGCCCGATTGCCCTTAACCACTCTGCCTGCTGGACTGCTTGCCCCCAAATGCTCCCCTTACCGCGGCCAGCCTGATCACCATCAACTGCCCCCTGTGCCAGTGTGCTCACCAACTGTCCCCCTGCTGACCTGCTCACTCCAAACTGACCCCCCTCCTCGCTATCCTGGTCACCTCCAATTGACCCACACTGACAGCCTGCTCACCCCCAACTGGCCCTCATTCTGGTCTGCCTACCTCCAATAGCCTCACCCCCCAGCAGCCTGATCACTCACAACTGCCGTCCCATCCTGGCTTGATCACCCACAATTGCCCTCTCCTCTTGGCCTCTAACCATCTCTACCTCAACCTCTCCACCATAGTTTTGTCCAGAAGAATGTCCAGAAGGTCTCCTGGAAGGTCTTCCAGTCTAATTAGCATATTACCTTTTATTAATATAGATAGGGGCCTGGTGCGTGGGTGGGGGTTAGCTGGTTTGACCTGAAGGTTGTCCCAGATCGGGGGAGGGGTTTGCTTTGGGGTGTGAGGAGCCTGCGCAAGGGGCCTGTGGTGGTTTGCAGGCTGGCCACGCTCCCATGGGGTAAGGGTCCCCAATGGTGGGTGTGTCCAGCCTGGGTAAGAGGTTCAGGGCTGGTTTCAAGCTGGCCAGACCCCTTTTAGGATGAGGGTCCCCACTGGGGTGTCTGGACAGTCTGGGTGAGGGACTCATGGCCATTAGCAGCTGAGGGCTGTTTCAGGCTGGCCATATACCCCGTGATCCAGGCTCCCAGCCCTGATGGGCATGGCTTATGGGCATAACAGAGATACAGTCAATTTGCATGTTAATCTTTTATTAGTGTGTATATATAGTTGACCCTCAAACAATGCAAACCCCTCTCAGTGAATATCCTCTTAAAACTTTGCCTCCCACAAAACTTAAATTGTCCATTAGTGTCCATGGGGCATGTATCTGGAAAGTTCCCATGGATATCAAAATCCACCAATGTTCAAGTCCCCTGTGTACAATGGCATAGATCAATGCACATAACCTTCTATATCTGTGGACTCCCAAGTCAATACTTTTTCAATTAACAATAAAATTATATTTCAGCTGTCAAAAGTATATATTTTTGCTATAATTACAATTTTTAGGACTAGCTCCTTAAGTAATTTCCAGGAAAAATATTCTAAATGTAGTTTTGTTTAATATATAATCAAATTTAAAAATTTCATCACTTGGAAATTAAACTGAAATATGCTTTTTTTTTCTTTCTTTTTCCTTTTTTTATTGTTTAAAGTATTACAAATAGTAGTACTTATGTCTCCTTCCCCCCTACCCCACCTCCCATTGACCTCCCCAGGGCCTTCCTTACCCCACAGTACATGCCCTCACCTACCTCCCCCACCCAGTGTCTTGTATTCATTGGTTATGCTTAAATACATGCATACAAGTCCTTCAGTTGATCTCTTACAGCACCCCCCACACCTCCCCTGCCTTCCCACTGTAGTATGACAGTATGTTCAATGCTTCTTTGCCTCTGTATCTGTTTTCCTTTGCCTGATTCTTTTCTTTAAAAACATCTTCCCTCTGAAGACTAGAAATAAACCTATAAGAACAAAAAATGTTTTGAGTCCCAATTTCAATGTCCAACAGTTCTGAGTCAAATAGAAATATAGCTAATATGGAATAGTCAGGCTTAAATAGCTCTCTATCAGAAGTCATTAAATCTAAATTAACCTGGCCTAAAACTTGAATTACACTTATCTGAATCATTTATTCTAATAAAATTTTTAAAAAGATAATTATAAAGAATAACTTACTCTTGTATGTTCATTTTTTACTTCCCATGCCAAGTAGGAAACCTTCTGATCTTCAATTATATGTGTTAACAATATTCTCACAAAATCTAATGCTGATGTGTAAACATGAGTGAGACAATATTTGTAAAACTTGATATAATGTTAATTTATAATCTTCTGCTCTACAAATATTTGCATAAATAATGAATTGTGTGTTGCTATTCCCATGATCTTTGTTTAATTAGGCACTCTTGGCAATTTAACACAATTGTAGGGGGAAAATGACAGATAATTTCTTCTTTGCATTAAATATAGTTATGTGAGCTGTTTGAAAAATACATTTAAAAAAATCTTCATGCCACTGTACATTTACTGTACCATCTAATGAAAAACCACTATTTAATTTTATTGTATAATATTCACAATTCATTTTAATAGTTTCAGAAAAAAAAAGACTAATGGTGTTGTTGAAAGAAGTCATTAATAACACAGAGATATCACCTTCCCCTCTTCCACATATCTTAGACACACACACACACACACACACACACACACACACACACACACACACAAACTTTCTTCTAGAGAGATATAGACAAGGAGGTAAGAACACAGATCTCCAATATAAAATAATCATGATGAACTATAAAGGAAGGCAGCGGTAAATATGGTTATAAAATTTGAGATTCATTTAGTTCTTTTACAAACTCTTGTGCATATACCCATACACATATACCCAGGCACAAGTACCACTGAGAAAATGGAAATAATGTTTTTCTTTCTAACACAAAATATTCATTTAAAAAGTAATTACATTAGCATACAAATAGAGTAGTTTATATGTGTAGAATCACCTCCTAGTAGAGCCCTCTTTATTATAACATCATAACATCTGACAATAAAGAAAAAGTTCGCAGTTGCTAACTTCTGCCTACTAATATATAGCTGCCCGTTAGACATTTTATTCCTCCATACTTAAAAGTTAGGTTTTAAAAAGTGTGCAATTTCAGAATGAATGGCCAGAATAAACAAAGAAAACCTATCTTCAAAGGCAAACAATGTTACCATAAGGAGATAGGTATGTGTATATTTAAGTATCTTCAGAGAATTTCAAAATGTTCAAGAAATTCAAGATCTAACTACTTAACACAAGGACAGAAGATTAGAAAAGAGGAAGTGAGTATAAAAAAAGTGCTTTTGAAACTGAAATACCAATGTTACACATAATGTCTGCCCAAAGAGAATAAGTCTATAAGAAGACAAGAGACTCACTAAGCATTGAGTTACAAGCAATGTCAATTTTTAAAATTTACACTTAGACAAATTACTGTAGAATGTTACACTAAGGAAATATGAATGTTACATTAAGGAAAAATATAGAATGACCTAAACCCTTTCAGAGAGAATATATTGAAACAACAGCAGATAAACAGATTTCTAAGAAACAAACATCAGAATAGCATCATACTTTTCAGTAGTGAGAAAAGATATTAAGGAACATTAAAGCAAGGTCTCATAGGAGAAGCAAAATTGAATCAAATCTAGAATTCTATATCCCCACCAAATTATTTTATTTTCAGTTGGCAAGAAATGTTCATTAATACAAAATCATTGAATATTTCCTTGCATGGAAATGCCATCCTCAATGTAATAACGTGCATATTGACTCCTGAAAATAAAGATAAAATCCAAGAATTATGAATATATTTTCCTAGGATGTTTACTCTCAACAACTCTTGGTACTTAGTCTCCT
>PVJN01025637.1:0-29861 GCA_004026805.1 Lasiurus borealis | reverse complement strand
TAGTATTTTCTAAAAGCAATTTCTATTGTTTCGGCCTTTGCCAACCTGACAAGATTTCAGGCATACAAATTACAGGCTGCTTAGTTTAGCCAAATCAACTTGAAAAGTTCTGCCCATAAAAATCTCTCACTTCCCTAGCTCTCAAACAGATTTAAATGAAGAAAATCTGGTACTTAATGTTCTCCTGGTTAGGTTGCTTAGCGACCACGCCACCCTGCAGCTCACGCACTGTGGGTTAGGTGTAAATTAACTATTGCAATGCTTGCAGGATTACAATTAAATACACAAACAGAGGTAATGAAATAACATGTTTGTACAAAAACATGTCTCATATCTAAACATTTGTCAGACAAAACTCCTTTACAATAACATATATTTACCTAATGGGTTTTTAAACAGACTTACCTTCACTAATTTAAAAGAGTTTAGCTTAAGATATCTGATATATATAAGGTGATTTTTTTTAAAGATATTGATAAACACACTAAATAAGTAAATATCTTCATTGATAATTTTTTGAAGAGAGATGACTTGGAAGTGAATAGACTATAGCTATTTGCCTTGCATTAAGATTACAACTTAATAAAATATTTTCAAAGAATATCTTAAAATCTGCAATCTTTTATAACATATTTTCTTTTATAGTGTGTATCCTTTATTTTTTCAGATCTTGGGTTCCAGATCTCTTGTTATTACTAACAATAATTTTGATCACTAAAACAAAAAAAAATCTAATTTTTTTGTTAAATGGCCTACTTCAATTCTAAGCCAAATTCTTATTTGACTGGTGTTCTATTCTAGATCATTGATGCTTATAATTTCCAACTTGGGCCTTTCACAAAAATTCTGAACAATGGCTTTTTCAAAAACAAAGCATATTCTTACTTGTTTTCAACAAGACTATAAATAATAATACAGGTATGGTGAGAAAACATTTAAGTCTTGTTTACATATTGTTAGCATATAAATATTCATTTACAGAAAAACTCTTCTGTAGATGTTTATTTGTAGAATGTGCTATTTGAAGAGACATATACTTTTTATTTTCTATTCTAATATATGTAAAACTAAATTAAATTATGAAATGTTATTAGTTTAAGTTATGTCTTACCCTCTAGTTTTTATGTGTCCTGAGTCTTATAGAGAACTTTGATTAAGTAGAGATAGTAATATAGTTAATAATTATTGAGATGTATTATTGAAATTAATTAATAGCAGGAGTATCAATATTTAAAATATCATATAGGTTTAATACTTTCTGTGAATTATAATGCACTGGTTTTTTATCTATAGAAAAATGTTAGAGATAAATAATTTTCAAAAACTATGGTGCTTTGGTTTCTTATCAATTTTCTCAAATAAACATTACATTTTCCCCAAGGGGGAAAATTATATAGATTCCCAAGTTGATTACAATCAGAGCATCATCACTGAAGAATGTTTAAAGTCCTAATTACTATTGATTGGTTCTTTTGCTACCTCCTAATCAAATGGAAAGCAAACATTTTCATTTACATTTGTGAGGTATCAAAACTTGAGAGTAAGCAGGTAGTACCTAAATCAAGAATGAGGCTGAATAACTTGCTAGACTGATAATAGAAATCAGAAGTACTGATTGTGAGTACAAAAATAGTAATATTGTGAACATTCTTAACAGTATTGCTGTGCATGAAACCCAAGGATTTTCTGTGTATCATGGTGGTGCAAATGACAAAGATTAGCTAGCTAGCTTAATTAGGGAATAAAGAGGTTCTGTGGGAGAGGAATGCATAGATGGGAATTTAAAGATGCCAAATGCTTATCTTACTCATACAAGGATAGGGAAATTTCATAAGAGGAAGGGGTCCAGAAGAGTCATCGTGGCCTGAACAATTAAAGCATCCCTGACCTAAAGAGTAATAAAGCATCTAGAACAACTGAAAGAAATTCATAGTGAGATCTAAAATAACTCCAACCTGGACAAATTGACAACCAAAGAGGAGAAGTGTGGATGTGGAGGTCTTGAGAACTAATTACAGGGCTAAGGTCCCACAGAGGAAAAGGCACAATAAGAGAAGAGGTCTCTGGGATATATAATGCCTCAAAACAAAAAAGGCAGTGGACACCCTTCTTAGATGATCTCTCTGTTCCTCTGTGCCAGAAGTGACAGAGTCGTAGGCTTAGACATTTAGAATTAGGGTTTTAGAAGTAGTATTTGCTCGCAATAAAGTTTCTGTACTTTTCATCTACCACCTTTTGTCCATGGCTTCATTCTTTGAATTCATCTGGACAAGAACTGATGAAAGAAATTACCCTTGCATCCTGCTCAGTAAAGCATCCCGAATCACAAGAAATAAATTCTTGAAGTGGTAAATAAATAAAATATTTTTATATTATTATATATTTCTCAAAGATTGTTCATTTAAGACACAAAATGGATTACAGAATTTCCTAAGTAGAAATCCAGTGTCTCCTTGTCTTTAAATCTTCTTATTGTTGTTGACCTCATGGTCCCTTGTTTTGCTGAGTGTGCCCAAGGCAGTTCTTCCTTGTCAGTGCCTGAAAAGGAGCATTGATTCTCTTCTAACTATTCAGTACAGCACAGACCGACAGATGAAGAAGGGTGGTGCTAATGGCAAGATCCGGAATGGAGAACACATTTTTCAGAAGCATGGGGAGGCATATACGATTCAGAAACAAAATTATTGCCTGCATTAAAGAACACACACAGAGAGAAATTTATTGAAGAGTGTAAAAATAGATATAAAAAGCAGAGCTGCCAATGACAGAAAGATAAAGGAAAGAAAACGAGGTGTTCCTTGAATAAACAAGTAACATTTGGGTAAAGAGGGAGGAGGTGGAGGTGAGATGACAGATGGAGCTGGCTTATAAAAGTGCAAGATTATACGAAAGAATTTCAACTTAACATTCAACAAAGGGCTAGAAAGTTCCCTTGCACAGACTGAAATACCTTTTCCTATAGTAGAAAATGAAATATAAAAAAGGCTTTATTATTGCACTGGAGCAGATAATTAGGCAATTAAAACTATTTAAATATGATAGAATATCAGAACTTATAAAGCATGCCTGCCAAGTTTTAACTTTTCAAGCTAAGACTTGGCTTTGGAAACATTATCCTTGCTTTTTAAAATTGTTAGTGCTTTGTTGCTGACTAAGTCTGCATTCCATTATTAGGAATCAAGAATATTGAAGGAAGAAATAGAATGTATTCACAGAAGAAAATAATAAAATTGTAAAGCATGCATATGTAGACAGTAAAGAAACAAGGCTGGGCAATGGCACAAATAATTTGTGAATTAAAGACAATCTTATTAGCTGAAAACAGTTCTTTTTGAGTGAAAGACTACTATTAAAATCTTTTATAGTCAATAAATATAAAACATACAAGCACTCACATAACAAATTAATAAAATTGTGCTACATTTTTATGAATGCAAATGTTTAACACAAAAATATTTTAGAACTAATAAAGTAAGAATTGAATTTAAGATTGATAGAAAAATCTCTAACATATAAGGTTTTTTGAAATCTTTAGATAATATGTAATTTAGAATTGTTGAACAATATTTTAATATTTCACTAGAAAGGAATACGGTAATTAGAATTTGACTTCTAACTACGATAAACATAATCATTGTGCCAATCGTTCTTATTATCCTACTACAAAAATATAATTTTCTGTGGTTGTTTGACCATTGTTACAACAATCTCAGGTCTGGCTTGTACTATAAAAAATGAACTTAAATATCTAAGTCTAAAAGAGTCCTGAGAGCCTAAAAAATCCTTGATTGCTTTATGTAACCACTAATAAGTTGCACTGATAGTGTGAATAACATTGAGATTTTATGTTTTGGATTTTATATAAGAATTGGAGCACATTTCAGGGGAAGACTAATGTTTTGAATTTTCAAAACATATATTAACATACAGTGAATAGCCTTATGTGTTAAACTAATTTATTTTCAATTTTATTGAGTTTGGTTTGTTACTTTCTGAGTAAAATTCGAGCTTTAGTTTATTTATCCAGAAAAATCATGACTTTTTATTTAACTTTTACTAGCTGGTCATGGCCAAAGATTAGAAATGGAAATTCCCCCATGACCAGAAATAAAATGGGTATCCAAAATGTGAGCAGGAGTTAAATTCACATGGCCCCCAGAGGGACAAGAGGTAGATGTAGATATTAGGGACAGGATTTAATGCCCACATACGACTGATGGTTAAATTTGGTCTAAATAAAGACAGAAGCTAGAAAGATGCTGCACTATCTACAAATAAGGACTATAACATATCTTCCTGCTTTCTTGGAATCTCAGCTGAAGACACTAAAGTACACAGCTAAAATAAAGGAGAATCAATGACTAAAAGATTGAAAACCTAAACTTTACTCAATGTCAATTTCAGCAGAAAGAAATGAAAATAAAAGTTAGGACTGACAGCACCAAAGATCACAATGAGATTTAAACCAATAGTAAATCAACAATTGTAAGCACTGTTTTGGAATATAACAGGAAAAAGTAACAATGGAAACAACTTAGAAATACACAATGGAAGATAATTACTTCTAAAGATCAGCCCACAAAGAAAAAACTATCCTACCTAATAAAAGAGTAATATGCAAATTGACCGTACCTCTGCTACACACACAAGCCATGCCCACCAGCCAATCAGAGTGAGTATGGAAATTAACCCAACCAAGGTGTTGGTTAATTTGCATATCCTGGTGCAGAGTGAAGATGGAAGATAGCATAGAAGGAAGCCAGGTGGTGCAGAAGGGGGAGAAGCTGCAAGAAGCAAGCAAGTGGAGCGGTAGAAAAGGGAGGGAACCAGGCAGGGCTGCTGAGAAAGGAGAGAAGCTGGCAGGGCAGCAGAGACCACAGCAGGAAGCTCTATTGCAGGAATCATCCTTCAGTGGGCCTCTAGTCTATACTAACAAAAGAGTAATATGCTAATTAGACCAGGAGTCCTTGTGGACATCCTTCCAGACAAAGCCATGGTGGCGAGGCCAAGGCAAAGGTGAATAGGGGCAATCAGGCCAGCAAAAAAGGATAGTTGGGGGTGAGTAGGCCAGAGGGAAAGGTAGTTGGGGGCCATCAGGCCAGCAAGAGGGGGCAGTTAGGGGCAAGCAGACTGACAAAGGGGTAGTTAGGGATGATCAGGTTGGCAGGGGAGTGGCAGTTAGGGATGATAGGCACAGCTGCTTATGGGTGATCAGGCAGACAGGCAGGCAAATAGTTAGGTCCAGTGGTCCTGGATTGTGAGAGGGATGTCTCAGATTGGAGAAGGTGCATACCGGGCTGAAGGACACCACTCTTACCCCCAGGCATGAATTTTATGTACCAGGCCACTAATCTATATCAATAAAAGGCTAGTTGGTCCTTGCACCCTCGCACATGATGTTGTCACAGGATGGCCACCACAAGATCACCACCACAAGATGGCCACATGACAGTACAGGCATGGCCCAGCAGCCGCTCCATGTGGTGAGGCTGGGGATCCCGTGGCTCTGTGTGGCATGGAAGAGACTGGTCTCAGCAGAGGAGGTGGGTCATGGCAGGGGAGGGTAACTGGGGGTCATCAGACTGGCAGAGGAGGGCAGTTGGGGGTGATCAGTTTGCAGGGGAATGCTTAGGGGTTAATCAGGCAGGCAAGCAGAAGCAGTTAGGGGCAATTAGGCAGGAAGGCAGAAAGGTGAGCAATTAGGAGCCAGCCATCCTGGATTGTGAGAGGGATGTCTGACTGCCAGTTTAAAACCAATCCATGGGATTGAACCTAAACTGACAGTCAGAGATCCCCCAAAGGGTCCCAGATTGAAAGGGTGCAGGCTGGGCTGAAGAACCCGCTCCTGGTGCCGAATATTGTGCATCATGCCTATAGTAGAATATATGGGAGAAGTACAATATTATAGGGTACCTATAGAGTCAACCCAGAAAAAAAACACAATAGATTTTTTGTTGTTGTTGTTTACAATATTACCAATGGCTCTCATCTCCCTCATTTTTGCCCTCCTCCACCAAGCCCCATCAGTGACCCACCCCCCCCCCCTGGCCTTCATAATTATATGAAATTTTAAGACTGGAACCTGAATTCTTTGTCTGCT
Organism: Lasiurus borealis; assembly: GCA_004026805.1. Classification (NCBI taxonomy): domain Eukaryota; kingdom Metazoa; phylum Chordata; class Mammalia; order Chiroptera; family Vespertilionidae; genus Lasiurus; species Lasiurus borealis. The sequence continues at coordinate 23,761 of PVJN01025637.1, read as the reverse complement.
GGAGCCAAAGAATGAATCCACAGACAGAAGGTGGTATAACAAAGGTGGTAGAACAAGTACATGAATCCACAGACAGAAGGTGATATAACAAAAGTGGTAGAACAAGTACAGTGGAGGACTCCCATGTAGAGAGGAATAGAGTCCCACAGAATGAACTCTCTTGTGGAGATGGGAGGGACTCACAGAGTTTCTTTTCTCTATGGCTTATAAAGGCTGCAGATCCTGGTGCAATGATATCCCCTGTGATTGGTCACTATTTCCTTAAATTGGTTACTATAGTAACTCCTGAGCTCAAAGGTCCAATCTCACAGGGGACATGTGAATTTCCCCTTCCTTATTGTTTTCTTATTTCCTTTGGGCTTTCTTCCTCTCCTTCTGAATGAGAGGCTTCCTTCTCTTTATTTTATAAATACTAGAGGCCCAGTGCAGAGAATTTATGCACGAGGGGGAGGTGTCCCTCAGCCCACTCTGCACACTCCCCAATCTGAGGCCTCTTTACCTGTTTAGGCCTACCTGGATCAGGCCTAACCATGCAGTTGGACATCCCTCTCACAATCCAGGACTGTTGGCTCCACATGCTTGCCTTTCTGCCTTCTTGATTGCCCCTAATTGCTTCTGCCTGCCAACCTGATCACAACATAGCCACTCCCCTGCCAGCCTGATTGATGCCTAACTGCTCTCCTACCAGCCTGTTTGCCCCTAACTTCCCTCTCCTGAAGGTCTAGTCATCCCTAACTTCTCTCTCTTGCAGGCCTAGTCTCCCCCAACTGTTCAACCTTGCAGACCTGGTCCCTCCCAAATGCCCTCCCTTGCTGGCCATCTTATGGTGGCCATCTTATGGTGGCCATCTTGTGTCCACATGGGGGCAGCCATCTTGTGTGTTGGAGTGATGCATATTACTCTTTTATTAAATAGGATAATTGTAACTTTGTAGCCTTGAGCAGAGCCATGCCTTCTGCTTGCTCTGTGGCCATAGCCATTTTTGTTGGGATTTATTTATCTTCTATAATTGAAACTTTGTAGCTTTGAGTGGAGGCCTGGGCTCTCCAAAGCAGACAGAAAGCTTGGATTCCTCCATTGCCAGGGAAACCCAAGTCTCCTGCTCTCTCTGTGACCACAGCCATCTAGGTTGGGTTATTTTGCATACTCACTCCTGATTGGCTGGTGGGCATGGCTTGTGGGTATAGCGGAGGGGTGGTCAATTTGCATATTATTCTTTTTTTAGATAGGCTAGAACTTTTGCTGTTCCAAGCTCCTACATTCTATGGAAATGTACCTGTTGCAGCTTTTCAGCTCCCCTGTTTATAGAAACATATCTTCTGCTGCTCTGCAGACCTGTGCTTCCTCCATGGTCCCCTTAATTTCTAAAATTTCTAAAATCTCCTAAGACCTGTCTTTTTCACCCCAAACAATTCCAATTTCAATAACATTGTTGTCTGTGTCCATGGACTAAGGCATATATGAATATATATTATTTGGTTAATTTCTTATTAACCCTTCCCTCTGTGATCTGTGATCTGTCAGTCTTCCATCTATTCATGCCTCTGGTTCCATTTGTTTTTTTAATAAATCTTTATTGTTCAGATTATTATAATTGTTCCTCTTTTTTCCCCCCATAGCTCACCTCCACCTGGCTCCCACACCACCCTCTGCCCTTACCCCCCCCCCATTGTCCTCATCCATAGGTGTATGACTTTTGCCCAGTCTCTCCCTCTTTCCCTCTGAGAATTATCAGTCCACTCCCTTTCCATGCACCTAATTCTATTATATTCACCAGTTTATTCCGTTCATCAGATTTTCAATTCACTTGGTTTTTAGATTCACTTGTTGGTAGATATATTATTGTTGTTCATAAAATTTACCTTTACCGTTTTCTTCTTCTTCTTCTTAAATAATACCTTTCATCATTTCATATAATATTGGTTTGGTGTTGATGATTCCTTTAGTTTTCCCTTATCTGTGAAGCTCTTTATCTGCCCTTCAATTCTCAATGATAGTTTTGCTGTGTAGAATCCTCTTGGTTGTAGATTCTTGCTAGTCAACACTTTGAATATTTCTTGTCACTCCCATCTGACCTGCATAGTTTCTGTTGAAAAATCAGCTGACAATCTTATGGGTGCTCCCTTGTAGGTAATTAACTGTTTTTCTCTTGCTGCTTTTAATATTCTCTCTTTGTCTTTTGCTCTTGGTATTTTAACTATGATGTATCTTGGAGTGGTCCTCTTTGGATTCCTTTTGTTTGAGGTTTTGGGCACTTTCTGGACTTGTAAGTCTATTTCTTTCACCAGGTAGGGGAAGTTTTCAGTAATTATTTCTTCAAATAGGTTTTCAGTATCTTGCTCTCTCTCTTCTTATGGCACCCCCATAATTCTGATGTTGGTACGCTTGAAGTTGTCCCAGAGGATCCTTACACTATCTTCATATTTTTTTATTCTTTGTTCTTTTTACTTTTCCAGTGGAGTGTTTTCTGCTTCTTTGTATTTCAAATCTTTGACTTGATTCTTGTGATCCTCTAGTCTGCTGTTAGGTCTCAGTATAATACTTTTTTTTTTCAGTCACTGTATGTTTAATTACAAGTTGGTTCTTTTTCATCTTCTCTTGGCTTTCACTAAATTTATCCATATTTTCTAGGAAATTCTTAAAAAACCTTATAACTGTGGTTTTGAACTCTATATCCAGTCATTTGCTTTCCTCCATTTCTTTCGTTTGTGATCTGTTCTTTAGTCTCCGTATATTTTGCTGCTTCCCTGAGTTGGTATAGTAGCTTTGTGTGCTAGCTGTCCTATTTGGCCCAGTAGCTCTGCCTGCACAGTTACCTGAGGTGGACACTCTTGGTGCACTCTTTGTGAACTGTGTGTACATCTTGTTGTTGGTATCACTGGGGAGAACTGACCTACAAGCCAAATGGTTGTAAGTATCAGCTGTGTCTGTGCATGCGTGCTTGTCTCCAGACTTCTGCCTTTTGTGCATGTGTGTGAGCTTCCAGATCTCTGTCTTTCTGGTTTCCCTGAATTTCTGTGTGCTCTAGGGACCCTTATGAGTCTGGGTCCCCAGGGTATTGCCCAAAATTGGGGTTCAGTGCTGTTGTGAGGTTCTGTTTTTCTCCTGCTAGAGAAAGCCAGTGGCACAATCAGTAGTCAGCTCTCTGTGTGTGCACTTTTGCACATGCTTAGACTTCTGTCTTTCATGGCTCCCCTAAATTTCTGTGCACTCCTTTTTTACAACAGTCCAGACTTCCTCATATGAGTCTCTCTTGGAGCTGGGGTTCAGTGCAGGCAGAAGAGGAAGCCAGTCAGATCTTTCTATAGAATTTTCACTCATCCAGCTTTCTTGTGGTTCTGGATGGTGTCCATTCTGTCTTTTAGTTGTAATTTTGAAATTGTTGTGCGAGGCAGCAGCTTAGGTGTTCACCTATGCCATCATCTTGGTTTCCATCCTCTGGTTCTATTTTATTCATCAATTTACTTTGTTATTAGATTCCACATATATGTGAGATCATATGATTTTATCTTTCTCTGACTGGCTTATTTCACTTAGCATCATCATCTTTCAGGTCTTCTGTGCTGTCTCAAAGGGTAAGGAGATCCTTCTTTTTACAGCTGCACAGTATTCCATTGTGTAAATGAACCAAAGTACTTTTATCCACTAATATGCTGATGGGAACTTGGGCTTTTTCCAGATCTTAGCTATCTATATACATATAAAAGTCTAAGAGACTGGGCTGACAAGCCAGTAGCTATTACACACAATGACCACCAAGGGGAAGATACTCTGACCGGTAGCTATAATGTGCACTGATCATCATGGGTAGATGCTCAACACAAGAGCTGCCAAGGTGTGGTGACTTCACAGCTGCAGTTCTCAGGTAATACACCAGGAACAGAGAGGTAGGGAGCTTGATTCTGGGATGTGTCACCTGAGAACTGTTCTCTCTTACAATCCAGACCCCTTGAGGGATGTCAGAGAACTGATTTCAGCCTGATCCCACAGGTCAGGCCTAGGGACCCCACAAGTGCACATTTCATGCACCAGGCCTCTACTTGAAAAATAATGCTGCTATGATCATAGAGGTCTATATATTTCTCATTGGTGTTTTGGGATTCTCAGGATATTTCCCCAGAAGTGAGATCTCTGGATCAAACAACAATTGTATTTAAATATTTATTATTATTTTTTTGGTTATTCTTTACCTGTGAATATTTTTGCCATTGGTTTTCAGAGACTGAAGGGTGGGGAGGAAGGAGAAAGAGAGAAACATCACTGTGAGAGAGACACATCAACTGGTTGCCTCACACATGCACCCTGAACAGAGATTGAGTCTGCAACCAACTAGGAATTGAACCTGAGACTACCAGTCTGCATGCGGACATTTCAGCCATTGAGCCAAACCAGCCAGGGCACATTTTTTAAATTTTATTTCTTTTAGGAAACTCCATACTGTTTTTCAGAGTGACTGTACCAGTCTGCATTCCCATCAGCAGGGCATGAGGGTTCTCTTTTCTCCACTTGTTTGTTGATTTTTTGATGGTAGGCATTCTGAAAGCTGTGAGGTGATACCTTATTGTAGTTTTAAAAGAAAGCAGAGGAGGATTAAAAAATTGTAAAAATCTGTACTAGGAATTTTGGTTTTTAACTCTTATTAGAATATTTGTCAGAGTGTTTGAAATTAATAGACACACAGGTCCCATGATCTGAAGTGTTGATTGAATCCAAGCATTTACTAGTAACTTGATGGTATTGCTAATGATTTGTAATGTTCAAAGGGCTTTAAGACAGAATAGCTTCTGTGAAACATGTATAAAACATTGTAAAAATAAAAAAATAGATGTATTCTAATTTAAAATCAATATATTTTTCAAGCATAAGTTAGCCCAGAAGTTCACACCATTGCTGTTAGTAAGTCACAATTTCCTATGAGATATAAATGATTATACATTTTAATTTTAAAATTATTTTACAATTATAGAAATGTTTACACTTGAATTCATGTTAGAATTTTTTGTGTGTCTCTCTCCAAAAAATTTCTGAATTTATATTTCATATTTTTACCCATTTGACTTGGTACTCAGTCCATACACTGCATGGATCCTATAATACATATTGGTCATACTGTCCCCACCTTACAGTTACATATTTCAGTTAGTTTGATAATTACTTATTACAATCATTATTATTAGTGACATACCCTGTTTTGTAAGCATATAAAATATTTTATTTAAATATTTATAATCTATAATATTTTTGTTAATGTAAACCTGACGATATTTTTTCACATTGATTTTTAGATAGAAAGGAAGGGAGAGATGGAGGGAGAGAAAGAGAGAGAGAGAGAGAGAGAGAGAGAGAGAGATTATGTCTTGCATGCAGTCTGACTTGGGCCAGATATTGAATGAACCTCTAATCCAGGTACATATCCTTGATGTCCTTGACTGAGAATCAAACCTAAGACATTTTGGTGTGTGGGCTAACATGCTAACCACTGAGAAACACTGGCCAAGGCTATAATCTGTAATTCTTATTGAATTTTTCTAGCAATGGTTACTATTCCCATGATCTGGTCTAAATTAACTCCTTCTAAATAGAACATATTTTATTGCATTCATTTCTTCAATTTTCTTTTTGACCTGAATTTTCTTTTTTTTGGCTCAGTGGATAGAGCATTGGCCTGTGGACCTTTATTATTACTGCGTTTTGATACCAAGAAATTAGCCACAATTTGATTTACTGATAAAATTTAATAATAAAAATGAATTTTACAAAAGCTAACTGTATTGATATATGAAATAAGTCTCTTAAAATTCATTTTAAGTATTTTATCTTACCTAATGATAGACAAATATGTAAATTGACCATACCTCCACTATGCCCACAGCGAATCAGAGTGAGTATGCAAATTATAAGGCCAAAGATGGCCATTGCCCAGCTACTCTAGGCACCAAGTTGCCAGGCAGGACAGGACACCTGCTATGAGAGGGAAGGCAGGACGCGAAGGGATCTACAGGAGTGGAGTACCACAGGGAAGACAAGACTGCAAACTCAGGAGTCTGCAGCAAAGATGAAAATGGCAAATTCTGGCCTGAGTCTGCAGGAAAGATAAAGAATGCAGATTCTGGCTGAGCTATGGCCTGGGTCCCAGGTGCCAAAGGAAAACCAGTGCTAGAAGCCAAAGAAAGGAAGGCTATTGCATGAATCTCTTCAATGGACCTCTAGTTATATATAAATATAGGATTGCTTTTGTGATTTTATAAAAAAACATTTTAATTAAATATTTCAGCCCTAAGCAATTTGGCTCAGTGGCTAGAGCATTGGCCTGTGGACTGAAGGGTCCCAGGTTTGATTCCAGTCAAGGGCATGTACCTAGGTTGCCGGTACATACCCAGTAGGAGTTGTGCAGAAGACAGCTGATAGATGTTTCTCTCTCATTGATGTTTCTAACTCTCTATGCCTCTCCCTTCCTCTCTGTAAAAAAGCAGTAAAATATATTTAAATATATATATATATATATATATATATATATATATATATATATATTTCAATATTTTCTACTATACTTAAAACGTTAGATTTTTCAATGTTTTTCATTATAATTTTATAAACATTATCTTTAAAAAATTGATTTCTCGGAAAACCATGGTACATCTACACAATGGAATACTATTCTGCCATAAAAAAGGAACTCTTACCTTTTGCAGCAACCTGAATGGAACTGCAGAGTATTATGTTAAGTGAAATAATCCAGTCAATGAAAGAAAAATACATGATATCATTCATTTATGGATAATAAAGAACATTATAAACTGATGAATACAAAGATAGGTACAGAGGCAGTAAAGCATCAAACAGACTGTCAAATTACAGTGGGAAGATTAGGGAGAGGTGAGGTAGATAAGGACTAGTATGCGTGCATATAAGCATAACCAATGGACACAAGACACTGGGGGGTTAGAGTATGCATAGGAATGGGGAGAGGGCAATACATGTATATGCATACATGCAATACATTAATAAAGAAATTTTTTTTAAAAAGAAGAAAAAAATTGATTTCTGAAGCCACAATCATTCTACTTAAGTATTTTATTTTTAAAACAATTTAAGGTTTGGCTGGTGCTTTCTTTCAGACTGTAGGACCCCCTTTCTCCACCTGTCCTATGTTTTATGAGTGACTGTGCTTGGTTAATAAAACTGGTTATAAATCTAGGAGATATTATTCAATATCTAGGAGATATTATTGAACATCACATTTTCTGCTAAGTATTAAAAGCAAAAAATGGAATGAACAGTTTTGTATTACTCAAGTTTGTCCTGCAAGTAATAATATTTTGTATAAATTCCATGATGAAACGGGAAATGCTAAAATTGAATTATCTATACAGATACTTGGTGAATTAAAAGCAGAGCAAGAGAATGTCTAATAATCAAGCATAAAAGTCTTATAGATTGAGGAGAACTAAAATGGCGGCATAGATAAGCACCAGTTTTTGCCATTTCCCACAACCATTTAAAAATTGTGACTAAAATACAAAACAACCATAATCGAGAACCATCTGAAAGCTGGCTGAATAGAAGTGTTACAGCTAGAGAAATAAAGAAGAAAACACATGGAGACTAATAGGAGATGTGGAGGCACAGAACAGGCTAATCCAACACCAATGTGTGGTCATTTTTTATTGGGAGAGATATTAAGGTTTTGGAGGCTGCACATGAACAGCAAGGGGTACCAGACCCACCCAAGACCCACATCTCGAGATTCAAAGCTGGAAAAACTACAGACTGTAAAAACCGTCAGGGGTTGTGGCTAAGTAACAAGGAGGTTGCTGGAGTCCCAGGTTGTTCCTCTTAAAGGGCCCACACACCAACTTACATGGTCCTGCTTCTTTGGAGTTCCAGCACTAGAGGGGAACATGGAGAGGGAGAGGTTGGGAAGAGGGGAAGGACCTAGATACATACTGGAAGGAACTGGATTTTCTGGCACCAGGGCAAGAACTTGGGGGCAGCTTTCTCCCAGACAGGTGTGCTCAAAGTGGTCATTGTTCCTGTGCTGAGACCTCCCCTGTCTCAAGGCTGACTGGTAGCCATATCTGAGTATCCATCAGCCTGGAGCACACTGTTTGAGCTGCCCTGGGGATTCCCTGTGGTCCTGCCCCATCCAGTTGGCAGCCCCATCCAAGCTGTTTGCAGAGGCTTTCACATATAAATGGCCTGTCCTGGCTCAGATTTCAGACTCTCCTAAAATCTCTCAAACAAACAGCAAATGGTGACAGAATGTCCCATACCTATCAAAAAAAAAAAAAAAAAAAGAGCCTAAGACCCAGCACTAGAACCAGCCTCCTTGCTTCAGAGCTAGGCCTCACCAAATAGCAGCTAGTTATAGATGCCTCTGTTGCTCCCACCAGGTGACCTGAGGTAGTGGCTGACTTTGCACAAACGTGGAGGCCCTAGAGCCAGTACACCTGCTGGACAGCTTCAGACCATAGCAGATTACAACTCTACATATCCACAAGCAGCACACTCAACAGGCAGACTCAGTAAGCACTAAAGCTCCAGAGAAGCAAGTCCTGCAGAGCAAGAGAATGTCTCATAATCAAGGATAAAAATCTTATAGAATGAGGAGAACTAAGATGGCAGTATAGATAAGTGCCACTTCCCACAACCACATAAAAATTGTGACTAAAATACAAACAACCATAATTGAGAATCACCTGAAAGCAGAGCAAGAGAATGTCTCATAGGAGGTGTTTCTTGAATAGCTGCTCTTCCACTGAAGTCAGTAGCAGCAGGTCCTCACAGCCAGTTGGCCTAGAGGTCAACTCTTCCCAGTAATACTAGCAAAAATTAAGGCTCAACTATAAGACTGAATATAGCCCACCTAGGGCTATAAACTAGAATGCCCAGCTCAGGTGACTAGAGAGGCAGAGCCACTGAGCTATATAGGACATCTACTACACAAAGCCATTCTACCAATTCCAGAAGAGATTGCAGCTCTACCTAATAAATAGAAACAAATACATAGAAACAGCCCAAATGGGGAAACAAAGAAACTATACTAGAGGCCCAGTGCATGGAATGTGTGCACAGGAGGGGCTATTCCTCAGCCCAGCCTGCACTCTCTCCAATCTGGGACCAGTTGAATAATGTCTGACTGCCTATTTAGGCCCAATCTCTCTCACAATCCAGGACTGCTGGTTCCCAACCTCTTGCCTGCCTGTCTTTCTGATTTCCCCTAACTGCTTTTGCCTGCCAGCCTGATCACCAATTAAACACACCCCTGCCAGCTTGATCAATGCCTAACTGCTCCCTTACCAGCCCAATTGTTCCTAAATGCCTTCTTCTGCCAGTCTGGTCACCCCTAACTGCCTTCCCCTGCAGGCCTGGGTCCCTTCCAACTGCCCTCCCTGCAGGCCTGATTGCCACCAACTGCTCTTCCTTGCAGGCCTGGTCCCTCCCAACTGCCCTCCCCTTCTGGCCATCTTGTCTCCACATGGGGGTGGTCATCTTTGACCATATGGGGGCAGCCATCTTATGTGGTAGAGTAATGATCATATTACCTCTTTATTATAAGATAGAATCATTGCAGATGTAATTAGTTAAGTTGAGGTCATACTGGGGTAATATGGGTCTCTAATTCTATATGACCTGTGTCTTTAGAAACAAAGGAAGTTTGCAACCCAAATGAACACAGAGAGAATGCCATGTTAGATAAAGACAGATATTAGTGGTGCTTCTACAAGCAAATAATGCCAAGGATATACGACAACTAATAAACTGTTGAACAGATTTTTTCCCTCACATCCGTTGGAAGAAACCAACTCTGATAACCTTGAACTTGGATTGTTATTCTCTAGAACAGTGAGACAATACATTTTGGTTGTTTAACCCTCCAGTTTGTGGTACTTTTTATACAAAAGTCTTCACAAAATCATACACTATACACCGAGACCAGTTTGGCTCAGTGGATAGAGTGTCAGCCTGCAGACTGGAAGGTCCCTGGTTCGATTCCGGTCGGGGGCATGTACCTTGCTTGCGGGCACATCTCCAGTGTGGGGCGTGCAGGAGGCGGCTGATCGATGTCTCTCTCTCATCGATGTTTCTGACTTTCTATCCCTCTCCCTTCCTCTCTGTGAAAAATCAATAAAAAAATAATAATACACTATACCATACTATACTATACTATACTATACGTAACATACTTATCTAATGTACTAATATATCTATGCTAATACAGTATGTCCCAAAAAAGTGTATACACACTTAACACCTGATAGCTCAATTGAGGTTTCTTTCTCTTCAGGTTTAACTAATTGGATTTAATAATTATTCAAAGTGTATATACATCTTTGCATGATATTTATATATCTACCTATCTAATATAAAATGGTATCTGAAAGACACCATTATGAAAGACACTAAGATAAAATAAACATGCATTTATTAAGTTAATGGAGACATAGTTTTATTTTATTCCAGCAACCTAAGTGCAAAAACTTCAACTGTAATTGGGCTTGTTGCCTAATGTGGGTAAAGTCTATGCAAACATAATAGCTTGTAGAAAAGTAATAAACAGTTGGAAGTGACCTTAGAGGTTATTTAATCTAGCTTCTGTCTCAGTGCTGAAATACTCTCCATAAAATCCTGTACTTGCAGCCAATTACCTTCTTTCATGGGAGCAGACAGACGGGGTGACTGAATGCCTAAAGGCACCAGGGAAGAGTCCAAAAGAGGAAGTGATAATTAGCCTGACTTGAAACATGGACAAGAATGGCAAATTTCCTTAAGGCTAAAGTTTACTATGTGGGAAAGAGAAAAGTGGGAGGTTAGCACAAGAAGCTGGACCAACCAATTTATGAAGTGTTTTAATACTATCCATAGGATCCTATCTAGTTTCTTAAGTGATAGGGAGTTTTTGGAATGCTTTATTTTTAAGGCTACAGAGTTAATGCACCTATTATTAATAGGTATATATTTTAGGGAGCTCACATTTGTGAATGAATTGAATTGCTTTGAAGATTAGAATGCAGACAGCTCAATCAATGGGGGAATTTTATTTGCTAGTTCAGTATTAGTTAATTTGCAGTTATTTATTTATTTTTTTAAAATTTATCTTTATTGTTGAGAGTATTACAGATGCCCTCCACTTTTTTTCCCATCCCTTTCCATTCTGTCCCCACTCTTCCCAGGCCTTCACCACACTATTGTCTGTGTCCATGGGCTATGCATATATGCATATAGGTTTCCTGCTTAGATTAATCTCTCCCCACCACCCCAACTCCCACCTCTACTCCCATCTTCCTTCTGAGATTTTACAGTCTGTTTCATGCTTCTATGTCTCTATATCTGTTTTGTTCATCAGTTTGTTTTGTTTATTAAATTCCACATATAAGTGAAATCATGTGATACGTATCTTTCTCTGACTGGCTTATTTCACTTAGCATAGTACTCTCCTGGTCCCTCCAAGCTGTCTCAAAAGTGAAGAGATTATATTTTTTACAGCTGCATAGTATAAATGTACCACAGTTTTTTTTTTTATCCACTCATCTACTGATGAACACTTGGGCTATTTCCCTATCTTAGCTATTGTAAAATGTATTGCTATTAACATAGGGATGCATATATTCTTTCTGATTGGTATCTCAGGTTTCTTAGGATCTATTCCTAGAAGTAGGTCAAATGGCAATTCCATTTTTCATTTTTTAAAGAAATTCTATACAGTTTTTCATAGTAGCTGCACTAGTCTGTATTCCCACCAGCAGTGTACTAGGGTTCCATTTTCTCCACATCCTTGCCAACACGTCATTTTTTTTTTTTTAATTTTAACCATTCTCATGGTGTGAGGTGTTACTTCTTGTGGTTTTAAGTTGTTTCTCTCTTATTATTAGTGACTTTGAGTATTTTTTCATGCCCGTTGGCCATCTGTATGCCCACTTTTGAAAAGTGTCTATTTATTCCTTTGCTCATTTTAATTAGATTGGTTGTCTTCCTTTTGTTAAGTTGAATAACTTTCTTATATATTTTGAAAAGTAATCCTTTATTTGATGTATCATTGGAAGTTTCTCATTTGATAATTGTTACCAGTGAAACAATGAGACCTCTGTTTTTTTCTTCTTGGTGCAAATATTTTAATCACGAGACAAAAGTGTAGAAAAGCAAGCAAGAATGTATTGACCACAGCAAAAATATCATGTGGTCCCTTAGAGGTTAGGGGACATGTTCCCATGAGGGAAGAGATGGGGGAAGGGAATGGCTTGGACATGCTCCCTAGAGAAAGATCAGGCTGAGACCTTCCTTTCCAGGGGATTTAAAGGCTGAACATTTAGGGGAGGTCTTAGGAGAGAATCAATAGAATATTCATCAGCTTTATGCTGATGTACCAAAATGAGATTTATTCTCTTAATTTTCCTTTCCTTGGATATGGTTGGCAAATGGCACTAATTACGCTAATGGCACAAATCTGTCTCCCTGAGTAGGATGATTTTAGCTACTTACCCTCTGTTTGGTGAAAAGAATTAAAAGCAGATTATTCCTTAGTGTCCTTGGTTTAGGGCAGTGGTCAGCAAACCATGGCTTGTGAGCCATGTATGGCTCTTTGACCTGTGGAGTGAAGGTCTTCCACAAAATACCATGGCCTGGGTGAGTATATTTTTAAGAAGTGGCATTAGAAGAAGTTTAAGTTTAAAAAATGTGGCTCTCAAACAAAATTTCAATAGTACTGTTGATATTTGGCTCTGCTGACCACTGGTTTAGTGAATATAACATTTACTAGGTGGTGGTAAACTGCTGTTTAACTATGTCTCAATTTTCCCATGCCATTTGTCCTATAATTTTCCTAGCTATCACTTGAATATTGGACCTATATTATCACCACATCCCATTCCAATTGTATCGCATGTCACTCATTACCGTGTTTCCTGTGCATTGGTCACACTGAAATTATTTAGTATTATATTAGAGGCCTGGTGCATGAAATTCATACATGGGGGGTGTACCTCAGCCCAGCCTACACCCTCTTCAATTTGGGACCCCTTGAGGGATGTCTGACTGCCTGTTTAGGCCTGATCCAAGACTGCTGGTTCCCAATCACACACCTGCATGCCTACCTGATTGCCCCTAACCACTCCTGCCAGCCAGCCTGGTCACCTCCTAACCACTCCCATGCTAGCCTGATTGATGCCTAACTGCTCCCCTGCTGGCCTGATTTCCTCTAACTTCCCTCCCTTGCCAGCCTGGTCACCTCTAACTGACCTCCCCTGCAGGCCTGGTTCCCCCTAATTGCCCTCCTCTGCTGGCCTGGTAATCCCTAACTGCCCTCTCTTACCAGCCTCGTCACTTCCAACTGTCCTCTGTGGGCTTGGTTCCCTCCAACTGCCTTCCCCTGCCAGCCTGTTTGCCCCAAACTGCCCTTCTCTGCGAACCCAGTAACTCCTAACTGCTCTCCTTTGCAGGCCTGATTGCCCCCAACTATCCTTCCTTACATTCCTGGTCCCTCCCAATTGCTCTCCCCTGCTTGCCTGATCACCTTCAACTCTCTCCCCTACTGTCCATCTTGTGGTGGCCATATTGTGTCCACCTGGGGCGGCCATTGGAATGATAGTAAATTTGCATATTACCTCTTTATTATATAGAAGGATACACACACTTTTTCTTCATGGCACTGTTTCTGGAGAGGGGACCTGGCTTCAAGTGGCTCTCTTCATAGGACCAGCCAGTAGTGTCTGGGTTCTTGCCATCCTGTAGTAAATATTTCACACCAGTCCAGGTGATTTTTAGAGTATGTTTACTGAAGCTAGGGACAGTGAAACAAGAAAGGGCCTGATGCAACAGAAGAGCAACTAGGTGGAAACATGAGCCTAGGATAGGTTGCTTTGATTAACTAAGAAGTTATAGAAAAGGCGTCCTTGAGGATAGAGCTTGGGGGTTAGGCCAGAACTAGCTGCTACTGCCCTCTGCTTCCTGGTTAAAGTCTCATGGGGTCCTTTAGAGTTTAGGAGATGCATGCTTGTAGGGGAAGAATCAAGAGAAGGAAAAGGTGCAGGTGTGCTCATGGGAGGGAGAGTACATGCTGGGCCCTTTGTCTTGAAGCTTTTATTTCTCCTTACAGGTGAAAATAGGGGTGGTTTTCAGCAGAATATTTACCAGTTTTCTAGATGTGCCCTATCAGGATCTTGGTCTCTACTGATTGGTTAGTGCAACTGATCCTGGCATTATCACCCACCTAGTTTTGCAACATTTCTGGGCCTGGATCTGAAATATAACTGAAGCTTAGATGTTCTCTTTAGAGTGGTGACCTTCTGTATCTGGCTGTAAATTGCTCTGCCAGTTTTTTCAGCTGTCTCAGTTTCCCTATTCTATTTGTCAAAGAACTTTTCTAGCTACTTTTTGTCTGCCTCAGTACTATGTCTTTGCACAAGGTACTCTTATTGACAGGAAGAACATTTCTCCCAATACTTGACTATTAAGATCTTATTTATCTTTAAGATACAACTCAAAAATCACCTACATTTTTCAGTACCTCAAAGCAGACAAAGAATTATTATTGTTCTTCTACTCTGCTTCCAAAACATTTTGAACTTGATGCTATAATAGCCCTTATTTATATTATTTTTATTTACATACCTTTGTAGCCATATGCACCTTTGAGTGTATATACATATAATTTATTCTAGAGGCCAATTGCATGAAATTCATGCACAGGTGCAGTCCCTAGGCCTGGCTGGTGATCAAAGCATGAGTAGGGGGAGTGGGAGTGAGCTCTGCTGACTCCTGGCATTCTCACCACACCTTTGTCTTAGTCTTCCCACTAACCCGCATAGCCAGTGAGAGGTTGCAGCACATCACTAGTACCCACCATGTTCCACACTGTCCCCATGTGGTTAGCACACATCATAGTGAGCGGTTGAACTCCCAGTCTCCCAGTCAAACTCCTGGTTGAACAACTGCCAGAGGGAATAATTTGCACATTAGGCTTTTATTATACAGGATATTTTTAAAAATATATATTTTTATTGATTTCAGAGAGGAAGGGGAGGAAGAGAGAGAAACATCAATGATGAGAGAGAATCATTGATCAGCTGCCTCTTACATGACACCAACTGGGAATCAAGCCCTCATGTGTCCTTGATCTGGGACCCTTCAGTCAGCAAGCTGACACTCTGTCCACTGAGCCAAACTGGCCAGAGCTATCATTTTTTTTGAATCTGCAGTGTTAAAAGAAAAAAAGAAAAAAAAAAAAAAACACTACAGACCCCAAGTGGATTGTAACCAAGTAGAAACTTCATTTTTTTAATATGTCCTTTTTTCCTGTTTTTCTCTTTGAAGCAAACTGGCCTCATTGAGCACCTGGACTCACCTGTCTCTTTCTCCCTTGCAGGACTACTCCCTTAATCTTTAAACCCTAAAAGCATGAGGTTCCGATCAGCATCATATAATCTTAGGAACAAAGCCTCGAGTCTGTTGATCCCAGAGGCAGACTTTCAGTTAAACTGTGGTAAGCAGTAAGACATAAGAAAAGGAAGTGATGGGCCAGGTACCGAGAGGTCACTAGGGTGAAAAGCCCAGTGCTTAGCAATTACAATTGTAGGGTGGGACCTGGTCCAGGGTGACCTTTTCTCTGCTAGCATATCACTGGTCATGCAGTTTGGAATTTCCACCCTGGAAATAACATGTAGGCTTCAGTTGTATTTCAGTTCCAGGCCCAAAAAAGCAGCAATACCAAAGTTGTGTCATGGCTGGCATCAGGATCAGATGCACTGATCAAATACCATCTACCCGAGCTCCAACCAATCAGTACAGATCACTACCATGATCAGATCCTAACTCTCTTAGTCACCATGATTAATGATTTTTCCCTTTATATAACTCATCCCCTGGAAGCCATCTAGGAGCCAGGTCTTTGAGCACTAGTTTACCTATCTCCTGGTGTATGTCACTTCTTAAAAATAAATCTTTCCTTTCTTTTTGCTACAAACTCCTATTTGTGCCTTATTAGGCTTTGCTATGCACAGGCAAACCAACCCCTTTAGTCTGGTAACAGCATCATTTGTGCTAAAGCCCATGATACCAAACCTAGATTTACTAACTAATCTAATTGATATTTCAACCTTTCCTGGAAATACAACCTTAATCAACCTGTATGGAATTTTCTGGTCAAGTACCAGTAAGCAATCTGTCATATGGGCCTTCTCCATGCCATATAGAAAAAAGATGCCATCTGCCTAACAAAAACTCTTACTATTTGATTATACCCCTAAAAAGATGTCAGGGATATCTTTTTCTTTTGTTAATAGTTCCCCTGCCCCACCTTTCTTGTGAAAACCTTCAATTTTATACAGACCCTCAGAGCACCCTTCTAGTTGCTAGATGGGATGCTGCTGCATTCATGAGTCACTTAATAAATCAAGTAGAACTTCATATTTACCCAGTTAAATTTTTAAAAATATTGTTTTGTACATAATATAAAGTTAATGTTAGTTATTTAAAGAAGAGAATAAATGTTATATAAGGTAATTTTTGGTTAGAAATCAGAGGATAAAATATCAGATTAGAAAGATGTGTTAAAGATCAACTTTCCTAGGATCTTTCATTATGGAAAAAAAATGTAAACTCATTGGAAAACTATACATAAGCTATTTTTTTTTTTTTTTGTGGCTTTGGCCCAGCAATGAATTGGAAATCCCATTAATACTTGATCAAATATCAGTATTGAAGTATATATTTTAGAAGTAATTTTGGAATTAAGCTTGTTTTATTTTGAACACACAAGATAAAACTATGCAAAATTAACATTTATAAAAATGTTATATAAAAATATAGAGATTGATTATCGAATTTATTTATAGAAGGAAATTGTCACTTTTTTAACTTTAGTCTTGAACTAATCTTATCATTTTTCTAAATCCTCAGATATCAGTTAAAAGAAAAAGATTTAAGTTTTGGTCCCATCTGGTTTAAAATGTAGTGAACTGATAATTTAAAATTATTTTCTATGCAAAGAGAATGAAAATTGTCATCAAATAGGCTGATGAAGCAGAGTACTTGGCAAGTGGGAGCAGTTGGCCCTCTTGCTCTCTAGGGATATTTGTTGGCCATCTAATTGCTGCTTCATATGTTGGAAATCACAACTGAAAACTGCAGTAGCTATAATTTATGATCTGGTCTTGCCTGACCTCACTTCAGCTCCTGCTGTCATAAGAGATCCTCTGGCATCTGGCTGAGACTCCTATTCAGCTGTAGTCCACCTAGTCCCTGACATGGAAATATATTGGAATTTGTAGGATTTGGGAGAGTCTTGACATGAATACATATTACTCATTCAAAATTACACAGACTGCTTGAAAACCATGTATATGCAAGTTGCCTTTAAAAACAACTATGTATAGTGTAAGTGTGTATGTGCTTGAATATGTATAAAATTTTGTGCCCCGTTTAATTATAGGAGTTGGATTAATTAAATATTCCTATGAACAACTATTATATATAAGATGTAATTTATCTACATTAGAGTCAAAGATGTTTTTTGGAAAAATTACTGTCCCATAATTTAATGGGTTTGTATTTAATAACTACTAAGCAATTTTTCTCCTTTATTTTTCTTTGTTAATTTTTTTTATTTTAAATTAAATCACAACAAAGTGGTCAGGAGCAATGTCTCTGTGTTCAAACCACATGGTTTATCTGTAAAATGGAAATAATAATAGTATCTTCTTCACAGGATTGTTATGAAGACTGAGTGAAATTACAATCTCAAAGATTACCTATTGTCTGATAGCATGCAAAGATAAATGTTAACTATTGTATTTTTCCATGTATAAGATGTTATTTTTTTCTAAATTTGTTAGACTGAAAATCAAGAGACATCTTATACACAGAAGTCAGTCGACTAGGGAGCCCCATAGATACAAGTGCCTGTACGTAGCTGCCCATACCTTGTCAAATAGGCTTCCTACAATCACAAGCCTTATTGTTATTGACATTAGCTGATGCCATAATTGGAGGTGGAGGTGGAGAATGTGCAGATGCAACAGGGACCGGCATTCTGAGACCATAAAGATCTCAAAAAATAAAAAGATAAATAATAGTAAGCGATTGTTTTACTCTGCAAAATTCAAACTGAATGTGATCAGCTATGCAAAAGATCATGGAAATAGAGCTGCAGAGAGACAATTTGGACCTCCTCCATCAGACAGTGGAGAAAACAGGAAGAACAAATCCTTCAGATGCCCAAAAAGAAGAAAGCCTTAAGAGAAAAACCAGAAAAATGTTTAAAATATTGAAGTCTTAATTTGAGTTGGAAAAATGGGGGTGGGGGTAATCTTATACATGAAGGTGTCTTATACACAGAAAAAGATGGTAATATCTATGGCAGAGAAAACTGGGCCTTCATTAATCCACAAAAGTAGAAGTTGATTAGGCTGTACTTTCTCAGTTCATTTTCCAACAGAGAGGCAGTAACATTATATTGTCATCTTCCTGTATATATATATATACATACATATATATTTCAGAGAGGAAGGGAGAGGGAGAAAGAAATATCAATAATTTTTGCCTTCTACATAACCCTTGTAGAGCCTGCAACTTGGGCATGTGCCCAACCAGGAATCAAACCATGACCTCCTGGTTCATAGGTTGACACTCAACCATTGAGCCATACTGGCCTAGCTAGATCTATAATTTTATAAAAATATAAACAGTTTTCCTGTTAAAGCATAACACTCTGCACTTGAGCAGTTATATAAAATACTTCCTTACAAGGATTTGCTAGAAAAGTAATCTTGAGTCCAGTATTACTAAATATCTTTAAAATTTTAATTGAAAAAAAAAAAGTTGATGGGAGCTTGTCTTAAGTTTATTAACATCATACCCAGTCCTATATATCATTGACTTTTTAAACCTTGTTGCATTGTGGTTTCAACAAGCAAAACCCCTTTTCTCAGGGTTTTTAAATCTTACACAGGAACTGAAGACAGAACAAGAGTTTTAAAGTTTGCTCAGTTTAAAGGACAGGAGGACCACCACAACCACGCAATTACTTATCCCCCAGAATTCTCTGATATTAGGGATCAAACTCTACTCCTTTTAGATAGTTTAATTTTTGCTTTTGCACTATCCAGGAAATCAGAGAGTTCCGGGCTCAGTTTTTATTTTATCGGGCCCCCATTCTTTAAATGATTCAAAAATCATAATTAAATAATTGCTCTGAGCCACACACTGTTCTTGATGCTGGGTAATTGTACTGACACCATAGCCAAGCATTTGCTTCTTGGGCCATAATATATTTTGGCGGAGAGGAGACAAATAACAAATGAGTAAGAAAATGTATACTAGTCATTATCCCATACACTTTTAAGTTCTGTGAAGATGATAAAAATGGTATTATAATAGAGGGTATGGCATTACTTTGCACAGGAGAAGTGAGGAAGTTCTCTCAAGGGAGATAATATTTGGGCAGGAACCTGAATAAACTGAATTAGCCATGCATGTGAAAATCTGAAGGAAAATCTTCCATGAAGGAGGGAAAACAATTGCAACACTAACCTAATACTGAGTTGGGTTTATTTGAAAATCAGAAAGAAGGGCAGCATGTAAGAAACTTAGTGAGAAAAGCAGAGAAGATATTAGCTTTAAGATGGTATCTAAGACTTAGGCAAACAATGGTTCATATAGGGCCATGTAGAATCCAGTTATAACTGGAGGTCTAACTTTATTTCAGGTGCAGTAAAGTACCAGTAGAGGATTGGGGGAAATAACAACTTGACTTACATCTTATTAAGATCTCTCTGACAAACAGGAAGAGAGAGAATGTTCCAGGAGCAAGACAGCAAACCGATTCTTTTTAAAGTGTTTTCACTGGATAGCAATTTGAATAAAATAATCCTTTTCAAAATCTTTTTAGGGGGAAAAAATGTCTTTGGTTTAAATCATAAGGAGAGTCAAACACTTGCCAAGCAATTAGTTTGTATTTATTTGATTGGACAATAGATCACTTTAATGATAACTGCCTCCTGGACTGCTAGTAAAAATAGAGGAATTCCACATAGTCTTATGTGCACTAGCATTATCATGGACAATTCTTAATTTAGATTCTGTACTTCTTTTCTCTAGTTTTACTTACCTTTCTCAGTTACATGAAAAAGTATATTACACTGTATAGTGCATAGCCGTATGGAGTACAATTTGAGAATTAGCCTTCAATCCTTTTATTGTTGTTGCTTTAAATTTGAATAAGTGATCCAGACTAACTGCAATATTAAGGAAGCATAATTAGTTGGGAGGGTCTATGGGAGCAACTAGGGTTTATGGAAGTTGTTGCACCATATGTAACTATGAGAACCCTATGTTTATAATGAAGTTCTATGGTCCTAACTCTCCCTTCCCTTAACTTCCTTTTTTTTCTATAATCACCCGACAGTTGAGAGTGTGCATATGGCTTGCGATGTCTGCATGTACTGGGTTGCAACCCTTTCTACTTTCCTAATAAATCCTTTTTGTTGATAAAACACCCAGTCAATATTATTTTTAAGTTGACAAGTAGAAATAAAAAAAAGTCATGGTCAAATAATAAATAATTAGTCATTAAAAATAAGACATAAAAATATCCTAGGCATTATATAAAAGCAGTTTCCATGTGTCATTTTAATTTCAACTAACATTAATAGATTTTTGTATTATAGAGTAAAATTTATCACCAAAATGAATCAACATTATGGCTCTAAGGAGAAAACAATGAGATTAAGACATACATTATACAAGACTATTACAAGACCAGATCCTAAATCCTTACTATGTAGAAAGTAACTTAAAACCAGTTTTATAGTTTACTATTCTCTGTCACAATTATGAAAAATATTACATCTTATAAAATTTAAATATTACAATATTTATTTCATAAATATTTTCATAATTTGTATATATATTTAACTATACCAAAAGTTTAGGTTGCAGAAAAGAATAAAGAGCATGTGTTGCAGAAATGATTGCAAAGAAGGATGTACAGATTTAGGTAGCAATTCAAATTGTGTTTTAAAGAAGACAAATCCCAAGCTTATAAAGGGAAAAGCACGTTGTAACAAAAGAAAAGTTTCTTATTTGCTATCTAACATGATGTGCTAATTAGTTCAAAAAGGTCCAGGTGGTGAGATTCTGAGTAAGCAAGTTCCAAGATATGCTTCTATGGCCTGAAAGTCCCAAGAGTTCAAAGTTCATGTGGATCCTCTATGCAAATGAATGATGCTGGCTGGTCAAATGGATTGGATCCTTTCAAGGTGAAGAGAGCAGATGGTTTGGTTGTCATGATAAGAAGAGAGTAAAGTTTAGGATGTGCTTTCATGGAAGGTTCAAAAGTTTATGGGTGGGACAAGGATAAGGAAAACTTTTTTATGGACTTTTTCCATTTTAGTTTCTTTGACTTAAATGATTCTATAGTTGCAATTTCCATTCACAAGTATTTTCATAATTTACATATGCATGTGACTTATTCCAAAAGATCCGTCTTGTGTTTGAACTACATATATTATCATCACTGATTTATGAAGCATTCAATGTAATTTTTTTAATCTGCTGAAATGGTATGATACTTGGAAATTCCATTATATACTCATGTAGATCTATTTATATATAAATGCACTTATCATATTCAATGTTATGACTCAATTTTATTTTTATGGTAAATTACCTTTGAAAGTATATGTGGTAACTTATTTTAATTAAAATTTAGAACTATTTGCATCCCATGGAAGGTATTAGAAATATTTTTAACCAGAAATGCCAAATCAAGCTAAAAGAAAACAAAAGTGTCAAAAATATCTACTGTGGTTGTCCATAAATCAGTGTGTCTAGAATTTTAAATGTGACTTGTTCAAAATTAGAATTTATGAAAAGACGGTATAATCTTGAGAGTATGTCTTGACATTTAAAGTATATGCAGCAACTCATTGTATAAAAATGGTCTAGCTTCCAAGACGGGTTCAAATAAGTTATAAACCTGAGAAACATCTGCAAAGCTGCTTGCTTTTGCAAAATACCGTGTTTGCCAATGAAAATCATATGAAACTATTTAAAACAGAAGACATCCAAAACCGGTTTGGCTCAGTGGATAGAGCATTCTGCGGACTGAAAGGTCCCAGGTTAAATTCTGGTCAAGGGCATGTACCTGGTTGCGGGCACATCCCCAGTAGGGGGCGTGCAGGAAGCAGCTGATGGAAGTTTTTAACTCTATTCCTCTCCCTTCCTCTCTGTAAAAAAATTAATAAAATATATTTAAAAAATAAAATAAAACAGAAGATAGTCCTAAAAGGTAGAGAAGATAGTCCTAAAAGGTAGAATAAAAGCTAAGTTAAAAATGTCTCAATAATTATATGTTATTGAAATGGAATTTTTTAACTGCAACCCAGATTCTTTTTCTGCCAGAACCAAAGAATGAATCCATGGATAGAAAATGGTATAGCAAAGGTGGAGATTTACTGAAGCACAGACTCCCACTTGGAAGGAAGGGGAAGGGGAAGGGAAAAGGGAAGGGGAAGGGGAAGGGGAAAGGGAAGGGGAAGGAGAAGGGGAGGGGGAGGGAAAAAGGGGTGGGGTAGGGAGAGAGGGGTGGGGAAAGAGGAAGGGGAAGGGAAGGGCTTATACAAACTGCAGATCCTGTTGCCTTAATATACCCTCTGATTGGTCACTATTCCCTTAGACTGGTTACTATAGTAACTCCTGGGACACTTTCCTTATTGTTTTCTTATTGCCTTTGGGTTTCCTTCTTCTCCTAGATAAAGGGATTACTTCCCTTTCTTTTGTAAATATAAACCTTGTGCTGTTCCCAGCTCCCTCTTCAATGGAAATGTACCTATTTGCAGCTTTTCACCTTCCCTATTCCATAGAAATATACCTTCTGTTGCTCTGCGGCCCTGTGCTTCCTCCTTGGTCCTCTTACTTCCTAAAATTTCCTAAATCTGTCTTATTTTACCCCTAAAATTTCTGTTTCATTATTTTCAAAGGTCACTCATTATGTCACCAACTTTAAATTAAAATTTGCATTAACAATTGATGTTTATTTTTTGCAAGTATTTATAGCACATAACATGGAATCTAATGATATATGCTGTTTGTACCTAATAATATCAAGAAATGGTATAACTTTTTATATAGACACATACTGACATATATTTAATTAATTGATTAGTTAATCATTATATAATTAATGTTTTTAAATTTTCATATGATTAATTATGAGAATAATTCATGCATATAAAATTTAACTTATACATTCCAATAATAAGTAGCATATCTAGGACTGAAACTGATCTTAGTATTTTTTCAATGAGACCAACAGTATCATAGAAAATCCTTTATAACTTGAATATTTGAGGTTCTCGTTATTTTTGTCCTTTCAGTAGACATTGTTCTTTTAAATAAAACTGATAAACAAATGTATCTTCCTATAAGTATAATCATTCTCCAGATGGAGGGTTATTTTTTTCTCAGTATTTTCTCCAAGGCTTCTTTCTCTCCACTATCCTTCATGTGGATAACAATCTCATCTTTTAAATCCAAGAAACTGTTTTCTCAGTGTTAAGAACTGCAAGTTTCTGCAGTATTATCTCTGATCACCTCTGACACACTCCCTTATTTTCCATCTTATATTGCTTCTAGATTTGTGTATATGAAATTTTTATTTTGATACATTAAATTTGGAGATAATTTGCAAAAATAATATAAGAAGTTCCTGATTATTTTTTACACAATTCAGAAATTGTTGACACTTTTGCTCACATTCTCTTATTTT
>PVJN01025636.1:0-29822 GCA_004026805.1 Lasiurus borealis | reverse complement strand
GCATGTTTTCATGTGTCTCTCAGCCTTCTATATGTCCTCTTTCGAAAAGTGTCTATTTAGGTCCTTTGCCCATTTTTTGATTGGATTGTTTATCTTCCTTTTGTTAAGTTGTTTGAGTTCCCTGTAAATTTTGGAGATTAAACCCTTATCTGAGATAACATTGGCAAATATGTTCTCTCATGCAGTGGGCTTTCTTGTTGTTTGTTGATTTTTTTTTTTAATAATCCAGTAAATCAATACGTTTTTGTTGGTTTGTAGTGAAAGAGGATGAGAAAGAGGGAGAGAGGGAGAGAGAGAAAGAGAGAGAACATTGATAAGTTCCTTCCCATATGAGCCCTGACCAGGGACTGAACCTGCAACCCAGGTATGTGACTGGGACTCAAACCCACAACCTTTTGGTGTACAGGACAATACTCCAACCAATTGAGCTACCCAAACCAGGCCCCTGTACTAATTTATCTTTTAACTGGAAATTTGTATCTTTTGACTACTTTTAGCCAATTTAGGGTGACCACAGTTAGCACTGCTGAATATATTTTGAAAGATGCTAAGAGAGTAGATTCTAAAAATTTGTCTCACAAGGAAAAAAATGTTTTTTTATGTGTAACTACATGAGGAGATGGGTGTTAACTGAACTTACTACGGTATTCAGTTCTCCATATACTGGTATGTAAGTCAAGTCATTATGCTGAACACCTTTAGACTTAGAGCTGTATGTCAATTATCTCAATAACTGGGGAAAAAAAGCATCGAGGAAGCACAGTTGTGGAATCAAATCAAAATTGTGCAAGTCCTGGCTCTGCCGTTTCTCCTGTGGGCCTCCCCCGGTGGTTGTGCCCTGAAATGAGATGCTCAATGTAAGGCAGTTGGTGCTCCCCAGTCCTTCCTGGGTTCCTCTCACCCAGGATGCCATTCCCCACCTCCAGCCTGCTGTGACCCCACTCCTCCGGATTCCTTTTTTTACCTAATATCCATTACTCCCTCTTATTCCTCCAAACTTGGGTTCAAGTCTACCTTTATAAGTGGCCTTTTCTGAACCACACCCATTGTTTCTCTTCTTTGTTTCTTGTATAAATCTGCCTTTTTGCATACTGTGGTATAATTCTATCCAACTTTCCCTTTTAGATTATAAACTAACTGAGGGCAGGAACAGTATCTTATCTTTCACTGGAGGCTTTGTCATGGTGTCTGATAAAAAGACTGCAGCTTTAACAAACTTTAACAATGGGGCTTTAGGGACCATTGGTATAAGGGAAGCTTGCACGTGTGTAGTGATGGCATTTAGGAGGCTGCCTGGTGGTCAGGCAGGCTCACAGAAGAGGCAGCACTGAGATGAGGCTGGAGTGGGGCTAACACATTTGCCCATTGGGCTTTGGGCATCCTGGCTCTGTAACTAGTTGCAAGATCTTGAAGTTGCATTCAGCACAACTTTTAGGAATTGCTCAGGGTACTTTATTTTTGCTTAGAGTTTTATTATATATACATACACATACACATACATACACACACATACACACACACACACACACACACACACACACACATACATACACATACACACACTCACGTACCCTGCACCCCAATCAGAACATAAAACATTTTTAGCTCAATTGGTTAGAGCGTCATCCTGATACACTGAGGTTGCAGGTTCCATCCTTGATCAGGGCACATAAGAGACCACTCAGTGAATGTATTAACAAGTGGAAAAATAGATCCATGTTTTTTTTTTCCTCTCTCCCTTTCTCGTTCTCTCTCTCTCAAAACTATAAAAAATGTCTTATTCCCTCCCAGAAGGAGTCAGTCTCCACCTCTCATAAAAATAACTACTCTCCTCATTTCTAGTGTCATAGCTTTCTTAGGGTAGATTTAAAAAAAAATTATTTATTTTTTTCAGTTAATCCTCCCCCAGGATATTTTTCCATTGATTTTTAGAGAGAGTGAAAGGGAGAAGGAGAGACAGAGAGAAACATGGATATAACAGTGACATATCAATTGGTTGCCTCCTGCACACACCCCAATCAGAGCCAGGAACTTGCCCTTGACTGGAATCGAACCTGGAACCCTTCAGTCCACAGGCGGACACTCTATCTACTGAGCCAAACTGGCTAGGATATCTTGGGGTAGTTTGATATCAGTTTGTTCCTTTTTACTTTATCAGCATTTTACTAGTACTTGAACACATCTTGGGTTGGCAAATACCTAAGAAAGGATCCTAGGACAGGAGAGGTGGCTGAAGAGGGCGTTCACAAAATCATCTTGAGAAGGAACTGAGTCACACAAATAGGAACCAGGGTAGGGATGCCTTTGAAATAGTCTGACTTCAGGAAGTATAAACAGATAAGTCAGGGCATTTCCTGAGGAACTGGGAGGATTCCAGTACAGTGTCAGTCCCTCTGGGTCCTCCCAGTGTGCTGGTGCACTGAGAGCTGAAAGTGGACCTCTTATAAAGGAAAGGTGTCTTTAAAGAAACAGAATGTCCCTGAACCCATTAGAGAGGCAGGCTAACTGGGCCAAAGGGAATTAATGATTTTCTGGTTCTCGATGTATATCCCCAAGTTATCCCCTGAAAGCTCTGTGCTAATGTGCAATCATGAACAGGAATTGAAAGCTCTGTGCTAATGTGCAATCATGAACAGGAATTGAGGGTCTCCATATTCTGGCCAGAATTTAAAAACTGTCATTTGCATTTTCCCTTTAAATAAATAAATGAAAGATACATAATGTTCTACTTTTTTTTTTCAGATCACTAATAATGTTAAGCATTTATCTAACAGATGACTGACTGGGTTTCTGCCAGTGAGGAGAAATGAAGTTGATACAAGGTGTGTTTTGTCCCCTCTAAAGGAAATCACAAAAAGCTCAGAAAGTCTCTGTCCTGGTATCCAAGTCTCCAAGGTGAAGGGTATGATCAGGTCATTAAGGAAGTGTCTCTGGGTTGGCTTGCTTTTCATTTGGGTTGTTTGGAGATAGACCTTTGGAAAATGATGAGATGAAGAATGGAACAGTTGACTATTTTGAGGAAGCAGAGCACCTTGACGTTTCTTTTTTTTTTTTTAAAGATATATTTTATTGATTTTTCACAGAGAGGAAGGGAAAGGAATAGAAAGCCAGAAACATCGATGAGAGAGAGACATCGATCAGCCGCCTCCTGCACACCCCCTACTGGGGATGTGCCCACAACCAATGTACATGCCCTTGACCGGAATCAAACCTGGGACCTTTCAGTCCCCAGGCCGACGCTCTATTCACTGAACCAAGAACGAAACCAGTTTTGGCTATGTTTCTTCATCCGTTTGCAAGACCTAGAAATTTGTCAAGCTTTTCCCAGGCTGAGAGGAATAATACCCTGATGTGTGGCAGGGAGTGTGCTGCCCATTTGGTTCCTGTCCTTCCATGCAGGGCTTGAGCGCTGTCTCTTTCTGGATGCCAGGGTGCTTTGGCTCAAAAGAAACTGCTTTGGGACTAACTGGCTCCTTTGACTTCCCCTTTCCTTTCTAAACTCCTTCTCTGCATAACAGCACTTGAGTTCTAGAAAAGCACTTGTTTTGATAATGTTAAGAAATACACAACTTCAGCACATTTTCCCAATTTTTCTTATTTGGAGAAACTGGACTTTGGAGGGTGAACTGCTTCATCTGTTGCCATCTGCAGATGGAGCTGTTTGTGTTGTTCCCCTATCCTACGCAAAGTTCTCAAGTGCTTGTGAAGGAATGAATGTTTTCTGTCCAGTCAAAAAGCTTGGCTTATTTAACCGATGTTTGCAGATCGTCTTAAGCCTGTTAAGTGTCTGTCACAAATGTATTTGAGTCCAAGGAACAATAAATTATGTGTACCTGTGCTTACTCTTTAGTTTCTGAAGGTAATTATTGGGTGTGTTTCTTCAAAAGTGCCTTTGATGTACCCAAAGCTCTTAATCAGGGTAAGAGCTGTCACATGTGCACAATGTTGAGCACAGAGATTTAATGGTCTCAGTCTGCCCCTCTGCTCTAAGGGGATGGACATTAGCAGATTCTATAAATGAATCTGAACACAGCCCCCATAAACAGCCTTTCCAGATGATAACAGCTTCCCTTATGGAGTGCTTGAAGACTGGTTCTAATTTATGGGTACAGTATGCCCAGTTTGGTGTTTGAGTGAATTTAGATAATGTTGCACAGCACCAGACAGTATGCCTATACGGTGGGATTTTCTTAAGGAGAGAAGATAGAAAACTTTTGTGTGGGTTCAGAGGGCAGAACTGGTCCTAACTGATTGGTTACAGTGAGACTTCTTTATATGACTCAAGTATTTTCAAGACCCTTCTGCTAATAAAGATCTGCCCTACACCAGCCTGGGCTGAATTGAATAGTGAGATACCAGTGAAGGTTTTACAAGAGAAGGTGAGTAACTGACAATTGGAGCAACTCGTGTTGCTTTTATTACCCTTGCCTTGTGCAGGATAGGTGGTGGCCAGTGCACTGTACATGCATATCCTGATAACCAAGGGCCATTATTACCTCAGGGTATGTTTTTCAGATGAGGCATAAGCAGGGGAGAGGTAAGATAAGTTGTTCAAGGAAACACTAGAACCAGTAAGTGGTCGCTGGGGATTTGAACCCAGACAAGTTTGACTCCATAGCCTCACTTCTTAATCCCTACACTCTTACTGCCTGGGCGATCAGTAAGTCCTGGTAAAGGATTTCTAAATCAGGAAGAGAATGGGCTTCTGGTTTTCATTCCACCAAAAGTGGTAAGACCAGCTATTTTCCATTTTTGACTAGTCCTGCACGCAACAGGTTCTGTCTTGTGATGTTAGTGCCTGGAGTGTGCATGATGAGCAATTACAGTATTATATTAGCTGCAGAACTGCTGATAAGACACCCTGAGCATTGCAGGCTTTAGATGTATATGTTATGGTTTAAGTGAATGGATTAGGGCTCAATACACCATTTAAAATGTTATAAAAGAGAAGCGTTTTTTTATATGGTGACACTGGGTTATATTTTGAGCTGGAGTAGGAAACAAACTTTATGCAACTAGTTTCTTCTGTATTATTACCATTTATAAAAGTATATTTCTTCTTTTAAATGATCTAGTAGTCCATGGATTAGCAAAAGTTCTACACTTTTACTGCACAGTGTTTTCAAAATATATGTCATATTTTGATGAGGATACTTTCTAGTTAGTGTTTTAGTCATGTAATTACTGAAGTAAAGACCATAATTAAAGATTTTGCCTTCTTGAGTGGATTGATATTTGACCTAGATGTCTGAGCTAGGAAGAAAATAACTGAATTATGTTTTTATACCACCAATTTATAATATCCAAAGGAAGGGAAACCATTACCAACCTCTTTATAAACTTTGATTCTGGAATTGTTTCTCATTAGACTTTAGAATCTTTCATTCTGTCAGAGGAAGGAAAAAAAATAAGCAAACATTTAAGCTTTACTTCTTTTTTAAAAAATATATTTTATTACTTTTTTACAGAGAAGAAGGAAGAGGGATAGAGAGTTAGAAACATCGATGAGAGAGAGAGACATCGATCATCTGCCTCCTGCATGCCCCCCACCGGGGATGTGCTCACTACCAGGTTACATGCCCTTGACCGGAATCGAACCTAGGACACTCCAGTCCACAGGCCAACACTCTATCCACTGAGCCAAACCGGTTTTGGACAGTTTGGAACTTTTGTCCAAATATGATATTGTCCATCTTATCAACAGCATCAGCCACAGTTAACACCTCTCTGGGAACATGTCCTTCAGTTGTGCTCTGGATTTTTCTTCCTTTTTATCCCTGTGAAATGACTGTCTTACTGGCTGTGCTTCATTCAACAAGAGAAGGTGGTTTTGATTTATTAGGGATTTTATTCTTCTTCAGTTCTAGATAGCTTAAAGCATGTTGTTTTAACAAAGAGCGTTTAAACCATGATAAATGGGCTTTGTTCATCCATTGTAAAGATTCCCAAGGTAAACAAGTATCATAAGCCTAGAGGCCCAGTGCTTGAAGTTTGTGAATTGGGAAGGGGAAAGTCCCTCAGCCCGGCCTTTGTCCTCTCGCAGTCCAGGAGCAGGCCCAAGCCGTCAGCTGGACAACCTTAGCGCTGCCCCAGAGGTGGGAGAGGCTCCTGCCACCACCACTGCTCTCACCAGCCATGAGCCTAGCTTCTGGCTGAGCAGTGCTCCCCCTGTGGGAGCACACTGGCCACCAGGGGGCAGTTCCTGTATTAAGAGTCTGTCCCCTGCTGGTCATAGCGACCAGTCATTCCATTGTGGGGCTGAAACCACCTCTCTGATATCCCCCAAGGGGTCCCGGATTGCGAGAGGGTGCAGGCCAGGCCGGGGGACCCACTGCTGCTGGAGAGGGATTGTGGGAGGTTGGCCAGCCAGAGAGGTGCCATGGGAGGGCTTATCTCGCTCAGTCCTGATCAGCCAGACCCCAGCAGCAAGCTAACCTATCAGTCAGCATCTGCCTCTTGGTGGTCAGTGCACATCATAGCAACTGATCGAATGGTTGACTGTCTGCTTCCTGGTGGTCAGTGCACATCATAGCAAGCGGTTGGGCAGCCTTAGCATATCATTAGCATATTATACTTTGGTTGGTTGATTGGTGGACTGGCTGACCGGACACTTAGCATATTAGGCTTCTATTATATCCTATCTAATAAAAGAATAATATGCAAATTTACCATCACTCCAACACATAAAATGGCTGCCCCCTTGTGGTCAAAGATGGCTGTTTCCATGTGGACACAAAGTAGCTACCACAAGATAGCCAGCAGGGGAGGGCAGTTGGGAGGGACCAGGCCTGCAAGGGAAGGCATTTGTGGCCAATCAGGCCAGCGGGGGAGAGCAGTTAGGGGTGACCAGGATGGC
This sequence comes from Lasiurus borealis, assembly GCA_004026805.1. NCBI lineage: Eukaryota > Metazoa > Chordata > Mammalia > Chiroptera > Vespertilionidae > Lasiurus > Lasiurus borealis. The sequence continues at coordinate 22,966 of PVJN01025636.1, read as the reverse complement.
AGAAGAGGGAAGTTGGGGGTGACCAGACCTGCAGGAAAGGGCAGTTTGGTGGGACCCAGGCCTGCAGGATAGGACAGTTAGGGGCAAACAGGCTGGCAGGGTAGTTTTTAGAGAGTGATCAGGCTGGCAGGCAGAAGCAGTTAGGGGCAATCATGAAGGCAGGCAGGCAAGCAGTTGGGAGCCAGCAGTCCTGGATTGTAAGGGATGTCTGACTGCCCGTTTAGGCCCGATTTCGGGCAGTTGGAAAACTTCGAGGGGTCCCAGATTGGAGAGGGTGCAGGCTTGGCTGGGACACCTCTCCCCCTTGTAGGAATTTTGTGCACTGGGCCTCTAGTAAGATAATAAACATCTCAGAAAATTTGAAGATGAGTCTCCTTAGCTGAATATTCTGCACTGGGGACAATACACTGTCATGAAACTTTGGGGATTAGTCATAGAAATATCTTAGAACTCAATGATTAATAAGCTCTAGCTTGAGCATGGATTATACCTAGGTGGTAATTAGAGATAGAAAAGCAAGAAATAGCTTTACTTTGTTTAGAAATAGAAGAAAATAAGTTAAAAATTTGAGAACAGGAACATTCCTTCCATCGATCCCAACTCAAACATCAGAGGCCTACCACATGCTTCCAAAGTATGCTGCTCTTTATCCCCGCTTGTCAGGAATCACACTGAAATGGCACATGCAGCTGAGGGGTGGAGGCTGCCAAAGAGCTTTGTTCAGAACTGAGGGAAAAGGGAAGACAAAACTCATCTGTTTTGATTAAAATGAATTTTCACTTTTTTTTTTTTAAAAAGGTTTCTCCTCCTAGTTGTCATATGAATTAAGTGATAATGTTCTTTTTATAAATATATGTATTTTATATAGATGAGAAAAGAGTGGCTAAAATAAGTTTTTTTTTTTCCCCAACCCCACACAATTGATACTGATCGGCCAGTATTTTTTTAAAATAGATATTCTTATTGTTTTCAAAGAGGAAAGGAGAGGAAGAGAGGGATAGAAATAGCAGTGATGAAAAAAAAAAAAGAAAAATAGCAGTGATGAGAATCATTGATCAGCTGCCTCCTGCATGCCCCTTACTGGGGATCAAGCCCACAACCCAGGCATCATCTGCCCTTGACTAGAATCAAACCCAGGACCCTTCAGTCCTTAGACCTGCACTCTATCCACTGAGCTAAGCCGGCTAGGGTGATAGATCAGTATTTGAAGTTGGATTTTTCTAACAGAAAAAGTCAAGCTCTCAACCTTTTCATTTAGTTTCCTCTGTTGCCCTCCCTGTTTATGGTTGTACCTGCTGTTTTGGCACACGCACTCTGTTGTACTGTTAGCTATGCAATGAGTTGCCTCTGTCTCTTTTCACATCTTCCCCCTCTCCCCACTTTTCTTATTTCACAATTAGGATTAGTTAAGAAGCATAAAAGAATGCTTAGACTTTATATAAGGTGCTGTATAAATTCATATGAAAATGTGAATTCAGTGGAACCTGGGTTCTCAAATTTAATTTGTTCCAGAAGGCTGTCCGAGAAGTGATTTGTTTGAAAACTGAGTGATTTTTTTCCTCATTAGAAATAATGTAAATTGAATTAATCCATTCGAGACCCACGGATGGCTTCCTGTTTTAACCTTTCTATATACCATATATGTTTAATGTACTGTTTATAGATAAACGCTTTTTTTTTTCTTAAATTTATCAAACCACTTCCTACTAGCCTTAAAGTAATCACTTTCAGCACTCATTCCTGGGGTGTCTTTCAGGTCAGCATGTGGCAACTTGGCTTGTTTGTATATCACTGCCTCCAAAATGCTGTCACTGGCTAACTGCTTTTAGAGAGAGAAATAGAAACATCAATGGTGAGAAAATCATTGATTGGCTGCCTCCTGCACACCACCCCTCTCTTACTGGGGATTGAGCCTGCAACCCAGGCATGTGCTCTGACTGGGAATCGAACCGTGACCTCCTAGTTCGTAGTCATGCTGGTAGGGTACATTAATACGCTTGATGGCCTTGTTATGTTTTAAAATTCTGTTAATCGAAGAATGCTTTTGCCAGCAACAAAAGCATTTTCTCCTTTGTTGACTGAGAGAACTTTTTGTCATGCTGAGGTATCAGCATAAAATGGTTGTCAGGTCGAAAACCTAAGTTTGATTTGAAACCCAAGATATTTTTTCCATGAACAAATTGGTCAAGAATCAAATTGTTCTAATGGGAGAAGTTTGAGAACCGAGGTTTGACTGTAACTTCCTGTGTTGAGAAGTGATGACTTATCCGCAGTGTGTGTGTGGCAAGGAAGTGAGGACCCTTGCGGTGGTGGTTCTTTCTGAGGCTTGTCCTGATAGGAGGGAAACTGTCCCAGGGCTGCTGCTGTGTGTGGTGGAAGTGGGCATGTTGGACAGCGGATCTGCAGGAAGTCTGAGGATGGGAAAAGCATTTGGAAGCTACTAGAGAAGATCCTTTTGGAGCTGGACCAGAAAGACAATGGGTGGAAAGTAATGTGGAGGGCAGTTCAGTTGGGTGGTGGTAGTGTTAGCATGAGCAAGGGTCCAGTATGCTTTCCTGATGCAGGACAATGAAGCTAGAAGTCTGCTTAGTGTGGAAGGTGTTTATTTGAAGGTAATGAGAATTACAAGACTAAATTGTAGATAAAGAATTGATTTTTTTTTTCTGTAATTGCCATATCAGGTAATGTTGGAACCCATGGGACAGAATGGGTCAGTGGAGAGAAAAGGGCATATCACATAGAGAGAGAAACAAGGACTTAGCCTTAAGTGGTCTTTTATTAAGGGAGCAGGAAGAGGAAAGGGAGGTTATGGTCTAAAAGCTAGGCAGATACCGAGGAATGTGTTAGAGATCCTAAAGGAACTCTTGGTTCATGAAAGATAGCGAGAAACAAAAACTAAACATGGAACTAACTCGCATTTGACCCAGTGATCCCACTTTTAGGAATATATCCTAAGAAATGAGAAACACCAATCAGAAAGGAGATATACACTCGTATGTTCATAGCAGCACAATTTACCATAGCTAAGATTTGGAAACAGCCTAGGTGCCTATGAGTAGGTGAGTAGATTAAAAAACTGTGGTACATCTACACAATGGCATACTATGCTCCTATAAAAAAGAAGGAGTTCTTACCATTTGCAACAGCATGGATGGAACTGGAGAGCATTGTGCTAAGTGAAATAAGCCAGGCAGTGAAAGAAAAATACCACATGATCTCACTCCTTTATGGAATATAATGAACAACATAAACTGATGAACAAAAACAAATCCAGAGACAGAGAAACATCTATCAGAATGTCAAACCTCAGAGGAAAGGTAGGGGAGGGTGAAAGTAAGGTGGAGAGACCAATCAAAGAACTTGTATGCATGCATATAAGCCTAACCAATGGACACAGACATCAAACGGGTGAGGGCATGAGTGGGGGTGAGTGGGGACTCTTGGGGGGATAAGGACACATATGTAATACTTTGATCAATAAAGAAAAAAATGAAAAAGAGCGAAGAAGAGGATTGTCAATAGAGTTCAGGACTAGATGAATTGATAAAGCGGGGAGGAAACTAGGAACAAGGCTATTGAACTTGGAAAGATAGCATTCTCTCATTTGTTCACAGTACAGTTTTGGAGTGTTAGTTTGAAAGCCAAACCAAGGTTCAGGAAATTCGTCAGGAAAACCTTAGTATAGGGGCAGGTGCCGCATGAGAGAGCATGTAAGAAGCGTTACCAAGAAGTCAAACCTCTTCATTTGGGTTAACAAAACCATTATCTACCTGCCTCCTACATGATTAGGTATATTAGGAGTACAAAGCCATCATATTCAAGGGAAGTATACTTTAAAACAAGAGGTCTGAAAGAATCATTGTGACCTGCTGTATAAAGCACTAAAGTTGAAGCACTCTACTATATTTTAGAAATCTGTGACCTTGACATCTGGAAGTCACTTGAATCTTTTGGATTTATTTATTCTTTTCTAAACTGGGAAAAGTTTCTTCTGTCCCCAGGGTTTTTACCTGATAATAATTTGGTGAAGAGATTTTTTGTTTTAATGTTTAGAATACATGTATCTTAGCTTGATTTAATGACTATGAAGCTTACAGTCCGATTAATCTGGAAACAGATACTAATAAGGACGGAAATAAAACATTTCTAACTTTTAAATATAGGTACATATAGTTGCCATGAAAGTGTACATTTTTGGCATGTTGTGTCTTTGTTTCTCCTCTGTGTTCTAGCATGGTGTAGTGTTAAGAGTGGCAGAGTTGGGGTCATAGTGCACAGCCACAGTTTGTACATGGCAGATTCCAGAGTGAAATGTGTGACTATGGACAAGGCATCTAGCATCCCAGGCCTAAATTTTTACAACTATGCAGTGAGGATTGCAAAGTGGTGTTAAGTTGTAGAAAAACATATGGAATGCATGTAGGTACTCAACAAATACTAAGTACCATCATTATTCAGATTCTTACTAGTCTACTCAAATCTGTATATAATAAAAAAAATTGCTAGTAAGTGGTGAGTTTTGTGTTTTGTTTTTTTTTTTGTCTTTTCTGGAATGGCTGATTTTTAAGGTCAAGTGTATATGTGTGTGTGTAAATCCCTCAGTGCACTTAGATAATTTACTGTTTATCCTAACCTCTAATTTGTGATTATGGGTTTTTGTTAAGTTCTTTCTATATTGTTCTTAAACTGTAATAAAAAATCTCTTAATCTGTGAGAAATTGAGATCGGAATGAACAAATACTTTAAGAGTAATGGGTTCTATTTCTTCTCTTTTTTAAAAAAAAGTATATTTTATTGATTTTTTTCATAGAAAGGAAGGGAGAGGGATAGAAAGTCAGAAACATCGATCAGCTGCCTCCTGCACCCCCTTTTCCTGGGAACATGTCTGCAACCAGGGCACATGCCCTTGACCAGAATCGAACCTGGGACCTTTCAGTCCACAGGCCGCCATTCTGTCCACTGAGCTAAACCTGCCAAGGCGGGTTCTATTTCTTGATGGCACTTCTGTCATCTCTCTAGGGATACTCGTGGTGATTTTAGCATTTTTTTTAGCACTTTCTTTGTTAATCGATTATTTTCTGTCAATGGACTTACAAATCTAAGGTTAGCTGACTTATCTGAGACCTTCTAAATAGAAGGAAAAGAATTCCATGTTTATTACACTATTGAAAATGCTATCATATATTTCTGTACTCACTCCTCTCTTCTGTTTAGCTAGTAGCTATTAGAAGTTTCACATTAGAGAGTAGGGGATGTATAGGTCAATGTATTATGTTTCTTTTTTTTTATTCCATAAATAAATAGATAAATAAATTACCACAATTTTTTTTCATTATGCATCTTTTCTATCCTTTAAGTTACTTTTCATGTTTTGTGTGTTTTTGAGTCATTCTTTTAATTTAGCTCTTCTGCTGTATTCAATTTGGAACAGGCACTTATAAGATCTTTCCAAGAACATTTTTATGATGTCATACTAAAAATTAGCCTAATGAGCTATTTTAGAAAAGAGGAGTTTTTTATGGTTTCAATCAAAAAAGAAATGCATGTAAAAAATATTTTGTTCAAAGGATAGTTTATACAACTGGCTGTTTTTAAGCCAATTTGCCAACATTTTTAGACTTGGAAAATGCTTGTAAGTCCTTAAAGGTATAACTTGCCAAATTGCTGATATTTTTGAAATGTGGCTTTAGTTCTGGTAAAAGAATGTGGTTGACAGCTACACTGCAATTTACAGTAATCCTTTTTTGTGTAAGGAAATGAATCTACTTTGCTTAATAAATTCCAGATGAGTTTCCGGCTCCTTGATTATTACCAAGTCATTTAAAATTCAGGTTTCATTATTCATATTAGTTAAAGCAACCCGCTCTGTGCTTTTAATGACCAATGTGACGTTAAAATCACTTTGAGGGAGAATTGCATTTTGGGTGGGTCATTTTTGGGCACAAACTTATGATGTGGCCATTGCCTCTCAGCATTTAGTATAATGTGGGACTTGGAAGTATCAGTCATTTCTGGACTAGCTGTGGCTGGTCCAGGCTAGAAGAAGATCATTTCGAATTCTGCTAGTGCTGTAAGCAGGAACTTTCTTGTAAGCCGACCTATATATTTTTACTTACATTTCATTAGTCACCCTTATCTGCAAGGGGATCTAGAAAATGTTTTTAGCTGGACACATCACTGCTTCCAACAATATTGGGGATCTGTGACCAGGGAAGAAGATGTTGACAATGTTGACAATGAAGTGTCTGCAATTATTTTCCAATTGTTCCTTTCTCATAGCATTTTGCTGTGTTATGATTGCAATCTAGTGTCTTAGTTCTCTGAGGATAGTATATTCTTATTACTTTTTTTATTCCCTGAATTGTCTCTGTTTTCTTCCAAGCTTCTTTATTTTTTTCTTTCTCTTTTGGCTTTAGTCTCTTTTAAGTTGAAAGTTTCCTTTGAGCCTCTGATGATCCTTGTCCTATTGGTCTCTAGATTTTCTACCAACCTCTGTATATCCAGCCATCTTCCTTACGACCCCTCTCCTACCTGAAGGACATAGTGGCTCTAGACTCTGAGTCTTTTCCACTGGAACATCTGCTTTGCCTCTAAAGTATCCTTTTGCATGTTCTGAGGTTGAAATTTCCTTTTTTCCCCAAAAGTTTGGTTAAGTATTCTTCTACTATTGTCTATATTTTGATTTCCTTTGTTTTTGTGGGTAAAGGCCTTAAACTTTTATGCTGTCATTTTGGTGGGGTTTTGCGAAGTAGTGAAGAGAGTTGTATAGCTAGTTCATTGTGTTAAACCAGAAATCCTATATAATAAAACCCTAATATGCAAATTGACCAGAATGTGGAACAATCAGTCGCTATGATGCACACTGACCCCAGGGGGTAGAGGCTCAATGCAGGAGCTGACCCCTGGTGGTCAGTGTGCTCCCACAGGGGGAGTACCGCTCAGCCAGAAGCCAAGCTCACAGCTGGCAAGTGCAGCGGCAGTGGCAGGAGCCTTTCCCACCTCTGTTGCAGATGGGCGGTAAGGAGCGAGAGGTTCTTCACTGTGAGAGCCCAGAATGCGAGATGTATATCCTCTGGGAATTGGGCCTAAGCCAGTATGTGGATAATCCCCTGAGGGGTCCCAGATTGCAAGAGGGTGCAGGCTGGGCTGAGGGGACCCCCCACCCCTGTCAGTGCACAAATCTGTGCACCAGGCCTCTAGTCTAGTATATTTGTGTATATTTTAGATGTGCATCATAAAATAGAAGCTTAGAAAAAAAAGTAGATTGAATGAGGGTTACAATTATTGTCCAGTGTAATTTCACAGCCCACCCCAATGTATTTCTTAGCTTTTCCTAGATCTGATCATACTCCCTTCCCATGCCACCTGCCACTGGGGGCACCGCTGAGGTCTGCATCATCTTGGCTGTTTAGCCAATTGGCCTGTCTATTGGATTTGACTATTAGGATGTGTCAGATGAAGATAAGAAAGAAAAACAGAAGGGCCAGAGGTTTTTTCCCCATCCCCTCCCACTACCTCTTAAGAATCTTTACAACTAAAACTCCCATCTGCCTGTTCTCAACAGCCAGATTTCTTTTCTGGTTTTCAGCAATGGCATTTCTTTCTCTGACCTCAACCACTCAGGAAGATGCTTTCCCACTCTTGCTAACTTCTGTGTCTTGACATCTCTTGTTTGTTCCTTTCCTTTTTGCTATAATTTGTAAGAGCTTTCCTTCTTTAGTCTCCTCATTTAAATCCTATGAAGTGTTATTGATTTCTGCTAGAATCTTGATTTATAGCACAAATTTCTTTTCTTGGGGAAGGCAGAGGATAGTGTATTGATGAAAATGAAGAAAGTGCATTTTTTATATGAAAAAGAAATTAGATTCAGTGTTGTCTTATGAGTTCAGTATTCACCATGGAGAGGTCCACTATGGCTGCACAGAAAGAAAGGTACACAATGAATTTTAATTATTTGTGATCACAGTACATTAAGTGATTAGTGCAACCTGACCTAAGTGTATGTTTGAATAGTATATAAATATGGCTAATAGTCCCAATGTCAACTTGTGAATTATCTATTGATTAACATAATTTCATCTAAATTCACTAGAACAAAGCTATTTTAGGCTCCCTCAGAGACCCGGAGAATACCCACTTAACTATAAAATACTGAAGGCTATGGCAAACTGCTTCCAGTTGGGCTGATGGCTTTCCTTCTGTTACTCAGCATTTCTTTCCTCCAGAAGCTACATGACTAAGACACTGACTCTCAGTTCTTCAATAAGAAGTAATAGTACCAGTATTCCATGCAAAGCATGGAATTTGTTCAACTCCCCCTCGCCTCCCAAGAAATTTCACCTCAGCCATCGTCAAAGCTACGTATGCCTGACACAAACTTTAATAATAATTTTAAACTGGTAGAGGCATTAAGGCAAACAAAATGGTGGATTGTCAAAAAATTAAGAGTAGCCGAAACCGGTTTGGCTCAGTGGATAGAGTGTCAGTCCCAGGTTCGATTCCGGTCAAGGGCATGTACCTTGGTTGCGGGCACATCCCCAGTAGGGGGCGTGCAAGAGGCAGCTGATCGATGTCTCTCTCTCTCATCGATGTTTCTAACATCGATGTTCCTCTCTGTAAAAAATCAATAAAATATATTTTAAAAAATTAAGAGTAGTGTTACCATATGACTCAACAATTCCTCTTCTGGGTATCTACCTGAAAACTTGGAAATATTTATTTGCAAAAAAACATATGCACCCTTATGTTCATTGCAGCATTATTCCCAGTGGCCAGGACATAGAGACAACCAAGGTGTCCTTCTGTAGAGGATTGGATAAAGAAGATGTGGCCCATATATATGATGGATTACTACTCAGCTATAAGAAAAGATGAAATACTGCCATTTGTGACAACATGGATAGACCTTGAGAATATAATGCTGAGTGAAGTTAGTCTGTCAGAAAAAGCTAAGAACCATATGATTTCAGTCATCTGTGTGATATAAAATGGAAACTCATAGACACAAATAACAGTATGGGTACAGAGTAGAAAAAGGAAAAGGGGGGCTAAATATATGGTGACTGAAGACGATTGAACTGTGGGTGGTGGGCACATAATGCAATATACCAATCATGTATCATAGAAATGTACACTTGAAACCTATGTGAGCTTATTAACCAATGTCACCCCAATAAATCTAATAAAAATAGCATTATTTCCAAATTAAAACCTGATCATTTAGTAATCCTGCATAATATTCTTTAATCACTTCTCATTGCTGTTGAGATGAAAATCAAAAATCTTTAACAAGGTTTAAAGAAAGGGCTATGGAGGACCCTTGTCCTCACACTTGTTGGGCCTATTTACACCACTTTCCTGTAGTGTGCTCACAACATTCTTTTTTTTCAATTGATCAATTATACTTTCTGGCTCAAAGCTTTTGCTGGGTTTTGTTTCTTTTCCCCTGAAAGCCTGCTTCTTCCAGCTCAACTTTAACTTCACCTTGTATTCATTTTTTAAAATTCCGTACAAAGGCTGATCTTTCATGGAAACCTTCACTGACTACCCAAATGATAATCCTACTAGAGGCTCAGTGCACAAAATTCATGCTTGGGAGCAGAGGTGTGTTTCCCTCACCCTGGGGATCGGGCCTAAACCAGCAGTCAGACATCCCTTTTACAATCCAGGAATGCTGGCTCCTAACTGCTCATCTGCTTGCCTGCATGATTTACCCCAACTGCTTCTGCCTGCCAGCCTGATTGCCCCCTAATCGCTCCCTACCGGCCCGATCACCCACAACTATCCTCCCCTGCTGCGACCCACCTCCTCTGTTGGGACCCACCTCCACACCACACAGAGCTGTGGGACCCCCAGGCCTTACCTTGCTGAATGGCTGCCAGGCCTTGCCTCTGCTGTGAGCACAGCTATCTTGTGGAGACCATCTTGTGGCGACATCAAGAGGGAGGGCCACCTAGGCTTTTATTAGTATAGATTAAGTCTTCTAATAATGGATCTTGTGTTTATTATTATTATTAATTAGAAATATGAGTTTATAATTCTGGGAAGAAATCTAAGTTTTGAATATAAATCGGGAGTTATTAGTATTTATTTAAAGCTAGAAGGCTAAATGAAAAAATAATAACTTCAATCCCCCCCAAAACCATGAACTTCCAATACTATTTGAAATCATTAGGGTACAAGTGGCAATAGGTTTGTTTTTCTCTAATAAAGGGGACAGAGGAGTCATTTGAAACATTACATCTCTCTCACCTATTTCTTTGGTGTATAGGTATATCATCAGCTCATGAGTTTCCCTTTCTTTATAGTCCACATTAACTTGCTCAAGAGAGCTGCTGGGTGATCAATGGTGAGCTGGGTTTATACAGAGGATATTGCAAAGAAATGAAGCAGGATTCCAAATGTGGCCCAGTGTCACTCTACATTGACTCTTGGGGACTATTTCTACATAATGATACTACTTAAAACTGTATTTTATTCAGACTAGCTGTATTGCATCATTTCATAAATCAGTCTCCTGGAGGAGGCTATACCCTCCTCAGTATGTTCCCCCAACAGCACCCAGAACATCATGCTGCTCCTACTAAACAGTATGTGGTGCTATATCTATAATTTACAAACACATGGTTCTCTGCAGGAAAAGAAACAAGCAAAATAATAGCTAACTATAACTTTTCAAGTGCTGAATGAAATTATATACATTAAAATAACAAATAATGACAAAATGTTTTGGGGAAAAGAATAGATTCAGGAACAAGATTTTAGGGAGAAACCAAGATGGCAGCATAGGTGAATACCTAAACTGCTGCCTAACACAACAATCTCAAAACTACAGCTAAAAGACAGAATGGACATCACCCAGAACCACAAAAAAGCTGGCTGAGTGGAAATTCTACAACTAGAAGGGAAGAGAGGGTCACATGGAGACTCAGAGGAGTTGCAAAAAGCTGAGGTACAGAGACATGCATGTGGAGAGGACAGGCAGTGTAAGGCCTGGCTGGCTTTCTGTAGCACGAGAGAGACAGAAACTCCCTACTGCACTGAACCCCAGTTCCACTGCACAGAACCCCAGTTCCAGGCGAGACTCATAGGGGAGGAGTCTGGAGTGTCAGGAAAGAGAGGAGTACACGGAAACTTAGGGGAGCTGTGAAAGGCAGAGGTTGGGAGGCATGTGTGTGTGAGTGCACGCTGAGAGGACTGACAGCTGATTGTGGCACTGACTTTCTCTAGTGGGAGGAAGATGGAATCTCCCAACTGCGTTGAACTCCAGTTCCAACTTCACTGAACCCCAGGCTCAGAAGGGTCCCCGGAGTGAATGAAAACTCAGGGGAGCCGTGATAGGCAGAGGGATGGAGGCATGCACGTGCGAGTGCACGCAGAGAGGGCTTCAGTGATTACCGAGGGACACTGAGACCCAGGGGCCTAATAGGGCAGGGCTGACGGGAAGCCAAGGCTGTCTGCTCAGCCCTGAGACTCCGCCACATCCAAGCCAAAGCATAAAGGCTTTTGCAATTTTGCAAGCCTTTTCTCATAAGGCTGACTCCAGCACAGAAGTTCTCCTGGCATAGACATAGCTGATCCTCACAACCAATTGGTTTGGAGGTCAATTCCCCCCAGTGATACCAACAACAATCAAGACTTAACTACAACAAGGCTGTACACACAGTCCTCAAAGGGGTGCACCAAGAGAGTCCACCTCAGGTAACTGGGAGACAGAGCTACTGGGCATATAGGACGCCTAGCACACAAAGCTACTCTACCATCTCAGGGAAGTAGCAAAAATGTGGAGACAGAGGAACAGATCACAAACGAAAGAAATGGAGGAAAACAAACGACTGGATATAGAGTTCAAAACCATGTTTTATAAGGTTTTTCAAGAATTTCCTAGAAAAGATGGATAAATTTAGCAAGACCCAAGAGGAGATGAAAAAGAACCAACTAAAAATTAAACATACACTGACTGAAATAAAAAATATTATGCAGAGATCCAAAGGCAGACTAGAGGAACACTAGAACTAAGTCAAAGATTTGAAATACAGAGAAGCAGAAAACAGTCAACTGGGAAAGCAAAAAGAAAAAAGAATCCAAAAATGTCAAGATAGTGTAAGTAGCCTCTGGGACAACTTCAAGCGTACCAACATCAGAATTATGGGGGTGCCAGAAGAAGAGAGAGAGCAAGATACTGAAAACCTATTTGAAGAAATAATGACTGAAAACTTCCCCCACCTGGTGAAAGAAATAGACTTACAAGTTCAGGAAGTTCACAGAACCCCAAACAAAAGGAATCCAAAGAGGACCACACCAAGACACATCATAATTAAAATGCCAAGAGCAAAAGCAAAGAATATTAAAAGCATCAAGATAAAAATAGTTAATTACCTACAAGGGAGCATCCATATGATTGTCATGAGATTTCTCAACAGAAACTATGCAGGCTAGACGGGATTGGCAAGAATATTCAAAGTGATAAATAGCAACAATCTACAACCAAGATTACTCTACCCAGCAAAGCTATCATTCAGAATTGAAGGTCAGATAAAGAGCTTCACAGATAAGAAAAAGTTAAATGAGTTCATCAACACCAAACCAGTATTATATGAAATGCTGAAAGGTACTCTTTAAGAAAAGGAAGAAGAAAAAGGTAAAGATAAAAATTAGGAACAATAAATACACATCTATCAACAAGTGAATCTAAAAATCAAGTGAGTTGAAAATCTGATGAACAGAATAAACTGGTGAATATAATAGAATCAGGGGCATAGAAAGGGAGTGGACTGATAATTCTCAGGGGAAGGAGTATGAGGGGTATGGGAAGAGACTGGACAAAATTCCTACATCTATGGATGCTGACAATGGGAGGAGGTAAGGCAGAGGGTGGAGGGAAGCCATGGGGAGAAAAAAGAGGAACAATTGTAATAATCTGAACAATAAAGATTTATTAAATTTAAAAGTAAATAAATAAATTAAAAAATAAAGAACAAAATTTCACAACTTCCAACCTCTTGGCATTGGGGGCCAGATAAACATTTGGTATGAGATATTACCTGTGCATTTCAGGATGGTTCATAGTATTCCTGATTTTTACCCAGTAGAAGTCAATAGCACGCCCATTCCAGCTGTAACAATAAAAAATGTCTCCAGACATTCCCAAATATCACCTAGGCGGCAAAATTATATCCAGCAGAGAACCAATGTTCCAGAAGAATAGGACTATCATTTTGGTCCAAAATCACATAGCGTAGTGTAATATTTAAGATATGTTGAAGTTTAACACCACCAGTTTCAGTAGATTTCAGGATGAGAGGTAGGGATGTGCCTCCTTCACACACAGGTAGAATAGTATAAATACACCTAGGAGCAGAGCAGTTTCCTACTGGTGTCTCAGGTGGAACAAGGATGTGCCCGGCAGATTTCTTGCCCACCATCTGGACAGAAACCACTAAACATCTACTAATTGGGCAATCCAGAAGCTGGACCTGAGTTAGAATGAGACAAGGAAAAAGAACCACATATCCATGAAGGTCCAGCAGCGAAAGAAAGAAATCCATAAAATTGTCCCCACTCCAGCCCTGGCTTGGAGGTTCAGTTGGTTGGAGCATTGTCCCTTGCATCAAAAAGGTTGCAGGTTCAATTACAAGTTGTGGGTTCCATCCCCATCACATTAATGTTTTATCTCTCACTCTCTCTTCCTCTCTCTCTAAAAAGCAATTTAAAATGTCTTCAATGAAATAGAGCTAATAGAACACTCACATGACAACTTGAGCAAAAACAAGCACTTCAGGAAATTCAAATCAGTAAAACAATTCTTTTTGTAACCGAAAAATATATCATTCATGAAATAAAAATAACTAGCAGATGAGTTGAAGCTTCAGCACTACCAAAATCAGTGGCCTCAAGTATCAACCACAGAGATAGAAAACATGAGAAGACTTTGGGGGAGAGCTATAGGAGACCTAAATACAAACAAAAAGTTACAAAAAATGTGAGTGATAATTCAATTTCAGTGAGTCGGATAAAATCTGTTATGTTATGATGATGAAGTAGTTCCAGATAAGACTTCTCATCTACAAGATTGGAAGTGAGAAGACTGAGGAACAACTCTACAGACTTCAGAGAAACAAAGTCTGCAGTCTAAAACTAATATAGCCAGACAAGTAGTTATTCACCAATCAAGTAATAGGAAGATATTTTCAGATTTCGAAGATTCACATGTCTGAAAGTGCTTTGTAAATGTGACCACAAGCAAGTTACTTGAACTTCTCGGTGCTTTAGTTTACTGATGGCAATAGTATTTTATCCAAAGTGGGATCTAAGGAGAATATGAGAAATACATATAATTAAGCATATAACAGAGGTTATGAGATAAAAGGTGAAGAAGAAACCATAATACACCAAGAAAAATGACATTGAGATATGTAATACTAAATAAGGACTTAAAAAAAAGTTTTTATTGATTTTAGAGAGAGAGGAAAGGCGGGGAGGAGAGAGAGAAACATCAAAGAGAGAGAGAAACATCGATCAGCTGCCTCCTGCACATCCCCCTATTGGGGAGCAAGCCAGCAACCCGCGCAAGTGCCCTGAATGTAACCAGCGACCTTTTGATACATGGGATGACAATCAACTGAGCCACACCATTTGGGGCTAAATAAGGACTCTTAAGGTCAAAATCCTGCAAGGAAAATTCTCAATCTAGACCTAAAGTAGGGCTGCAGGAGAAAAGAGAGAAAGAGGGATAAGTTGGTTATTTCATTTGCTTTTATTGCAATGTTATATATTCAGGAATGGGATTGCTGGGTCACAGGCTATGCACACATTTATTTTAACCATTAAATACTTGCCAGATTGCCCTCCAGGAGGTACCCACAACTACATTCTATCTAGCACTGGGTAAGTTTCTCTCTTCTTACCTGTTATCCTTATTGATAGGTGTTGAATTGTGTCTCCTTAGACATGATATGCTGAAGTTTATTTGTTTTTAAAAATATATATTTTTATTGATTTCAGAGAGGAAGGGGGAGGAAGAGAGATAGAAATATCAGTGATGAGAGAGAATCATTGAATGGCTGCCTCTTGCAGGTCTCACAGTGGGGTATGTTGCCTTCATTAACTGTGCTGAGTGACTCACTCTGTCCTGCTTCTTCTCTCCTCTCAGGGTCTTTACTACTCTTGCTTTCTTCAGGTCCCTCTGCTCCCTAAAGGTAGAGGGGCACCTTGGTCTTAAGAGGCTATAGAGTAGGCATATGCTGTGCCACGAGTAGAAGGCATTTTCATTCTTAAATAGCTCTTGGTCTCTACCCTTAGAAACCCATCCTCTGGAATTTTTGAGTTTTTATTTCTGAGTAGTAGAGGAGATGCCTTATTCCTTGTGAGAAGTTTTAGGTGTGCAGAAAGGTTGGCTGAAAGGTACTTTGTTAATGGCATTTAAGAATGTTAGTAGGGCCAAAACCGGTTTGGCTCAGTGGATAGAGTGTTGGCAAGATCTCAGGTTTGATTCTGGTCAAGGACATCTATCTTGGTTGCGGGCACATCCCCAGTAGGGGGTGTGCAGGAGGCGGCTTATCGATGTCTCTCTCTCATCGATGTTTCTAACGCTCTATCCCTCTCCCTTCCTCTCTGTAAAAAATCAATAAAATATATTTAAAAAAATGTTAGTAGGGAGTATGGAATCCCTCTGAGTGATGTAAAATGCAAGGCCACATTTTTGCAAACTGATTTGCACATTTAGTTTTCTCACTGTTCATGTAAAATCACTTATTCTAAGAAATTTTGGTTATTCTCTCCAGCAATAATTTTTCCTTCTATATATTATTTTATATTTTAATTTTACCTGTATTTTATATATATATATCACATCTCTTTTAAAACAATGACTTTTGCTTAGTTTTGTCTTCCATTTTCCCAGTTTTTTTCATATTTGTGTTTCCAATAGTACTGTGTATATATAGTAGATGCCAAAATGGTTGAAGTGTATTGAACTATTGTTAAATACTAATGTTAGAAAGGAATGATAGCTTCTTGCCATTGGACAGCCAAGAATAAAATTCACATGTCTGAAAGTGCTTTGTAAATTGACCACAAGCAAGTTACTTGAACTCAGTGCTTTAGTTTTCTTATTGCAAAACTAGAGGCCCAATGCACAAAAATTCGTGCAGATATAGGCCTTCCTTCACTGGGCTGCTGGCACCAGCATCCTTCTGGCACCCAGGACTCAGGCTTCCCTCCTATGGCCACCCACAGGCACCTGGGCTGGCTTCCCTCCGACTCTGGCTTGGTCAGGAAGGACTTCGGAAGATGTCCGGTCTAATTAGCATATTACCCTTTTATTATTATAGAAGAAGATTGTAGTAGAACCTGCTTCATGGGATTTGGGGGATGAGACAAGGCAAGTAAAAGGGTTGTGGCCACCAGAAGTGAAGAACAGTGCCAAGTTCCAGGAAGGTAACAAAGACCCTTGAAACTGCACAAAGAAAGAACAGTGACTGGTAACTAGACACCCTTCTGACCACTGCCACCTGTTTCTAGTTTCTCTTCCTCCTCTTGCTGGCGGAATACAGCTGGCATGAGAAATGTCCCTGTGCTGGTACTGGCACATCCAGAGTGCATCTCTAGTGGAAGCAGGTGATTCCTTTCTTCTATACTTTATTTTTATTTTATTTATATTTTAACAACTTTATTGAAGTATGTTTTACCTCCCATAAAGTATTTAAAAATATTTTTATTGATTTCAGAGAGGAAGGAAGAGGGAGAAAGAGATAAAAACATCAATGATGTAAGGGAATCATTGATTGGCTGCCTCCTGCACGGCCTCTAGTGAGGATCAAGCCTGAAATTTGGACATGTACCCCTACAGGCAATTGAACTATGACCTCCTGGTTTATAGGTCAACACTCAGCCACTGAGCCACACTGGCTGTGCTCCCAAAGAAGTCTTGTGCTTTAATAAAGATTCTCAAGCATCCAATCTCCTACTCAATCCCCCTTGTCATAATGATGTAGGGTTACTTTTATAGTTGAGCAATCTTTATTTTTTATTTGTAAAATATATTTTATTAATGTTTTACAGAGAGGAAGGGAGAGGGATAGAGAGTTACAAACATCGATGAGAGAGAAACATTGATTAGCCGCCTCCTGCACACCTCCAACTGGGTATGTGCCCACAACAAGGTACATTCTTTTGACTGGAATCGAACCCAGGACCTTTCAGTCTGCATGCTGACACTATTCACTGAGCAGGGGTTAGGGGATGTGTGGGGTTGGGGGGTGATAGAGGAGACCGGGGGAAGGTCAATGGCGGGGGGGAGGAGATATATGTACTACTATTTGTAATACTTTTAAAATATATTTTAAAAAATGGGTGTGCCTTTCTGCTGCTAGAGATTGTAAATGTTTTTTTTTTCTTATTTACCTGCTATTTTTAATTGTCTTCTTTTGTTATCAGAATTCTTTTTCACTTGCTATTTTAATATTAAGTGAAAAGTGACACAGTTAAACTGAATGGCTTCTCATGCCTGACTGTGACTCACCCTTAATCATGTGTTAAACTAAATTTCTTAATGTTCTAAAGGTTCTTCGGTGTGGCACTCATGGAATTTTTACAAACTGATCATTTAGCAAGGGCTATAATTTTCAGCTATCTTTTTGTTTTCTTATTTACCTTTACATTCTTTTTTAAAAAATACATATTTTATTGATTTTTCACAGAGAGGAAAAGAGAGGGATAGAGAGTTAGAAACATCCATGAGAGAGAAACATTGATCAAAGCTGCCTCCTGCACACTCCCTCCTGGGGATGTGCCCGCAACCAAGGTACATGCCCTTGACCGGAACCAAACCTGGGACCCTTCAGTTCGCAGGCCAACACTCTATCCATTTCATGAAGTGTTAGGCCATTTTTATAATTACCCTGTGAGGACCAATGAGGGAGATAACCTCTTAAAGAGGAAGGACTGCGTGAGCAAAGATGGTGATTTAAGTGTCCCAGGTTCACACCTCTCCTATTGATGTTCGTGCTTTCAGGCTTTTAAATACCTCCTGTTGTTCTCATTTAATCCTTACGGAAGGTTCTCCTTTAGGAGCAGCAAATGATGTTCCCATTTTACAGGTGAGGAAAGTGAAGCATACTTAAGGAATTTATTTACACCTCCAAATGGTGGAGCTAAGGCCCTCTGATCTGAACCCTGATATCATTTATAGGTTGAGTGTATTTTCCTATGGGTTTTTCTACTTGTTAATTAAAAGTAGATGTAAAGTTTCTTAATATTCAATTTTAACCTAGTGAGTATTTCTCTGTTTTCTGGTATTTGCCTAGAAGAAAGAAGAACTTGTCCTTGTACGGAAAGCATCTGTCCTTGTGGAATAAGCCAAGCCCTGACCTGTTCACAGAGGCGAACCTCTTACTAATTCTCTTTAATTACCTCATCACCCAGTTTTTCCCTTTTGGAAGTTTTCTGACTTTAATACTGAGAGTTTAAAGGAGCACATGTAGCATCTACTAGCTAAATAATATCTTTAATAGGACCAATGCATCTAATTTTACATGTGCTTTTGATGTTGACAGTAACTGAGATGAATTGTTATAGGAGGGACATTACTAATTGAAGATTACTAAAGGGCTTTTGAAATGTCCTTCTTGACTGTGTATATAGTATATTTGATCATAGCAGATATACCACATTTGTTTTAATTGCTAAGTGTAATACTTAGATATCAAATAATTTTCTGAGATATCTATATTAAATTCAAGTTAAAAAATCTAATCATACATTTTTTTTCAAAGTTCAGGCATAAATTTCTGTTTATATTGCATTCTTTAATTTGATATAATTTAAGGTACAGTTCTGAATTAAAATTTCAGAGTTTTAATGTCTTAAAATACTAACTTAAGAAACCTGAATGTAAAATAGTGTACATAATAATACTGAAGGTACTAAAATAAAGTGCTGATGTTTTTATTTACTTCCCTGTGGTAATGGTTTGGTAGAGCTAGTCTTACCAGTCTTAGCATATTGGGATAAATGTTAATTGTAAGATAAAATGGGTTTAGACTTACCTTTAATTGTCTTTAAGCTAATCATTTACCAACTGTTACGCCGAGGGGACACAGGATGAGGACATTGCATACTGCTGAAAGGTACAAACAACCAAACCAAGTGCAACAACAAAATTCTTCTGAGGTGTGATAAATAATGTGACATAAAATTCACTGTACTGTAGATTTAATTATTTTGCTTGCTTTGTTTTTAAGAATCAAAATAGGATTTCCAAATGTTTAAATCAAAATCATTCCAGTGTCAAAATCTTGTGCAGCATCAGCACTAATGGTGAATACTAGTATATTTTAGTTTTGGGGTTATTTCTGGTGTTTAAGGCACAAAACACTTATGTATTACTTCTGAGTGGTACAGAGAAATCTGAAATATTTACAGGAATATGATTCGTTTATATAATAGAAATCAAGTAACATAATGACTAGGGAACAATTAATATCTTTGTCCCCATGTGTTTATGTCTGTGACATTTGCCAAATAAAACAATGATTTCCCTTTTACTAACTCTTCATGATACATTGGAATCCAATAACAAGGTTGATTTTAATTTAGATAACTTGTGGTCCTTGAAAGGATCGTTATAAATATCCCTGTAAGGCAACTATATATGTGTGTTCCCACTCATAATTTCTTGGGAAAAATGTTTTTCATGGTTGAGGTCGATAGCTGAAAAGTATAGTTTTCAATTAGAAAAATGATTTATGTAGAGAGTGCCTAGGAAAGGCCCCTGACCTGATTGTCATCTGAATTCAGTGGTGCCTAGCAGGATCCTTGTCCTGGAAACATACCTTGCCGGAGGCAGGTGTGTTGTCAGCCTGACCTTCAGCTCAGGTGCCAGGAGGTGGGTTTCATTATCTAAATCCAGGCAAGCACCAGGAACAAACATGATTATCCAGGTCCACCCAAAAGTGACGATTACAAAAAAGCCACAAGAATGCACATAATCTCCTTTGTCTTGGGTGTTAGTAAAACTTCCTGATATTTTGCTGTATAAAATAAATGTGTTGTATCCACTCTGGATCACTGTCTCTCCATCAGAGGACAGCTGTCCCATCCGGCCCTAGCCTTTTCCTTCTATCTTTGTTCTCAATCCCCAGCCACCCTTACTCAGAAACTGGACTGATCTATAGCCACGCTAGACAGGGAAAGATAGAAATATTTATAATGTGTCTCATTTTTGTTTGATTACTATTGTCAACCTAAAGAAGGGGTAAACTGAGGCAAACATACATGACCAGAATTTGAGTTTATTTAGCAATAGCAGAAGAATTGTAATTTGGGAAATGCATGCAGTAGTAAGCAAAAGGAGAGTTTGTTGAGGGTTTGGGATGGGCTGTATTTATGGTCAGGTACAAAGGGGTAGGTCCAGCTGGAGTACAAACAGTAAATGCTTTGGCTTGAGGATGGGGTTGGATTGCTGGCTGAAGTTCCTTAGCCAACAGATGGACCAAGGTCTGTAAATCAGGCACTTCTGGGAAATCAGTCTGTGGGTTCTTAAGTTCTGTTCTGACAGTGCATGCATGTGATTCTCCGTTTCATATCCTCTGGTTCCATTTTAGATAGAAATCCTTTCAAATTATGAAAATGTAAAGTAATTTCTGACTTGTAATTCTTGTTGATTTAAACACACTGATAAAGTAAAATGTGTTTATCCTATCTAATGAACGGGCAATATGCAAATTAACCATCACTTCGTGACAAAGATGGTGGCGCCCATAGCACCAAGGCCTCAGAGGGAGGGTTGTGGTCACAATGTGGGGCTGTTGGGCTAGGAGCATGCTCCAAGCCACTGCTGCTCAGCTTGGGGCACACCCCCAGTCCAGTGGACAGAAGCCCAGTGGACATAATGTGGAGCTATCGCCTGGGGGCTGCCATGTGACTTGGGGCACGCTCCCAGACCAGCAGATAGAATCCCAGCGGGCAGAACTCCCCTAGTCCAGTGGACACAATGCAGGGGGTCCTCTGCACATGAGCTGCAGAGGAAACACCTTTTCTGGCTGCTCATTGGCTAAGCTGCTGGTATACTACTCACAGTGTTCTTGGTAACTTGGTTAATAAGAATCCAAAAAGGTGATCTAGGGTTTTTCCATCACACTTCTGCAGGAAAAAACTAAGGTCTGCTGTTGGAGGGACTAAGAAATGTCATATCCTGCCCTAGGCAGTTTAGCTTAGTGGATAGAGCCTCGGCCTGCTGACCACGGGGTCCCGGTTCGATTCTGATTAAGGGCAAATACCTAAGTTGCAGACTCCTCTCTGGCCTGGGTCAGGTCAGGGCTCATGCAGGAGGCAACCATTCAAAGTGTCCCTCTCACATTGATGTTTCTCTCTTGTCTTTCCCTCTCTCTTCTACGCTCTCTAAAAAAATCAATGGAAAAATATCCTCAGTTGAGGATAAAAAAAGAAATGTCATATTCTATAAAAGATTTATCTTGAAAATGCCTAAAGAAAGTTGTCATTTTTTCATGGTGAAGGAACTGGAGTCTGTGTTAATGAAAACACCTTGGTGGCAGCTGCAGTGGCAGCAGCATGGTGATGGGGCTGGGGCCTTCCCAATCAGCCTGGTCACCTCCCACAGAGGGAGGCCAGATTGCAGCTTAGGCACGCTCCCCATGGGGAGGGTCCTAAGCCACCCATAAGATATCCCCTGAGGGCTTCCAGTCTGTGAGAGGGGGCAGGCGGGGCTGGAAGACCCCCCTGCTCCTCCCCTCCCTCCCAGTGCACGAATTCTGTGTACCAGGCCTCTAGTTTTGAAAATGTTTATTGTTTAGTGTAGACTCCTTTCTGGACTTTTTCTTTTTAGGTAATTTTTTTCTAGACATTTCCTTAATGCTCTACCTTGTGCCAATTTATTTTTCCCCAGTGTTATGTTCTGTGATATTTTCTCTTTGCTCTCTAATTTTTAAAAACATTTTAATATTCTGTAAATGGGGTTTGGGGATAAAGAAAGGTAAAATATAAGAAAGTCTGTTGATGAATTCTTAAATACTGTTTTTTAATCTAAAACACTGCTTTGAGCCCTGGCCATTGTGGCTCCATTAGTTGCATCTTGTGATGTACACCTAAAGGCTCCTGGTTCGATTGCCAGTCAAGGCACATGCCTGAGTTGTGAGCTTGATCTCAGGTGGGGAAGCCTGCAGGAGGCAGCTGATAGATGTTTTCCTCTTTCTCCCTCTTCCTTACCCTCTCTCTAAAAATCAAAAAAAAAAAAAAAAAAAAAAAAAAAAAAAAAAAAAAAAAAAAAAAAGTAAAAAGTTGCCTTGATCCCTGGCTGATTCTGCTCAGTTGTCAGAATCAGACTGAGAGGGAGCAGATTGTGCAGAACATGAGGGAGGGTGTTGTTTGCAGGGAACTCCCTGAACTTTAGCTGGAGCTTAGAGGAGTGGCTGGGCACAGAGAATCATCTCAACCCTCTGGTGTGTGTGTGTGTATGTGTGTGTGTGTGTGGGGGGAGGTCTAGAGGGTCAAAGCAATATTAAGCTTTTTTAAAAAAATATATGTTTTGCCGAGACAGGTTTGGCTCAATGGATAGAGCGTCGGCCTGCGGACTGAAAGATCCCGGGTTCGATTCCGGTCGAGGGCATGTACCTTGCTTGCGGGCACATCTCCAGTAGGGGGCGCGTGCAGGAGGCAGCTGATCTATGTCTCTCTTTTTCATCTATGTTTCTGACTTTCTATCCCTCTCCTTCCTTTCTGTGAAAAAATCAATAAAAATATATTTAAAAAAATATGTTTTTATTGTTTAAAGTATTACAATTAGTAATACATATGTCTCCTTTTTTTTCTCCTGTTGACCTCCACCAGCATTCCCCACCCCCCAGTACATTCCCTCACCTATCCCCCTCTCCCCAATGTCCCGCATCCATTGTCAATGCCTACACATATGCATACAAGGCCTTCGGTTGATCTCTTACAGGCCCCCCCC